>ML210985.1:0-156550 GCA_004369055.1 Polyporus arcularius HHB13444 | reverse complement strand
GATAACCACATCGGCCAATCAACTGGCGTGAAGGACGCTCCAGAACCCCTCCGACCATGCGTCCGTGACCGAGGCTGCGTACGAGACCTCGGAATTGCGGCTAGATGTCTCATCGGGGACGTGAACCGTCTGACAGGCCGCCGCTCGGTGCGGACGGGCTGCAGACCGCGTTGTCCGACCTGTGCGAGGGTTTGGACGGTAGGAGGGGTGACGGAGCGATAGGGAAGGAGTATGGTGCTGTGGCGAGCATACTGGTCGACGTAGGACGGTCGGGAGTACTGGGCTCGCTCCTGCGGTACCTCCGGAAGGGCGCAAATTCCGTGCATAGACGTGTCCGATACCTATCACCGCATATATGTTAGCCCGACGACTTTCGATAACGCAAGAGAGTGGGACATACGCGAGGCAGGCGTCAAGACAGATCATAGTCTAGTATCAGTACAGCTCACCTCGGCAAATGCTCCCATTATCGGTCCCGGGAGACCCCTGTTCCCACTAAAATTGATCAAGGACCGGAAGCTCGCCAGGCTGATCAAGAGTCGAGGCCTGATAGCCGCAAATGAGCTGGAAGAACTATCAATAGACGGTGCACGAACGGCTAATCGCAATGCACAAACCATTCTGCACAACTTTAAGACTGACATTGTCAAACTAGCGCGAGCACGCGAGAAAGAAGTAGTCCCCAGACTACTGGCGGAAATACGGGAAAGCGAGATTGCGCTCAGGAGGACTAAAGCAGACCGGAAGCTGTCGGAGGATGCGAAGATAGCAGAAGCTTCTGCTCTAACCCATCAGATTAGACAACTGAAGCAACGACGCTTCAAACAACAACAACAAAACTCGAGAGCCACTCACCGCCTATACG
This sequence comes from Polyporus arcularius HHB13444, assembly GCA_004369055.1. NCBI lineage: Eukaryota > Fungi > Basidiomycota > Agaricomycetes > Polyporales > Polyporaceae > Polyporus > Polyporus arcularius. Next base: position 155,685 of record ML210985.1, on the reverse strand, counting down.
GAGATCGACCTACGAAGTACTGGTCGAAACTACACCGCGAATGTGCCCCTCGCGATATAATACCTGCTTTCGAGAAGGAAAGTCAACTGGGAGTATCAGGCGAGAAACTCTACGAGATGGACTCCACCAGGATGGCTGCGATGGCTCGGAAACATCACATGAATGTGCAGCTTGACGACGCAGGCGCGAGAACGGCAGATGAAAGAGAGCGAGATATCGCTGCAGCCCTAGAAAGCCTAGATGCAACAGTCACAGAGGAGCAAGCCACTGAACTAGACGGAGCGATAACCTACAACGAAGTTCTGTTAGCATTGCGTCTCTCCAAGAACGGAACTGCGCCAGGGCTGGACGGCGTACCCTTCGAGCTATGGAAGACCCTCCACGCACGATTTACTGAGGATTGCCGTTTCCCCAACCGGACGAACTTCGACATCGTCAAACTGGCAACGGCAGCTTTCGAAGATATGAGAACGTTCGGGGTGGCCCCTGAGACCGCACTAGCGAGCGGGTGGATGGCACCGATCTACAAAGAAAAAGGGGAGCGTACAAAGGTCGTCAACTATAGGCCCATAACACTTCTCAATACTGATTACAAGCTACTGAGCAAGACCCTTGCCACTCGTCTAGCAAGTGCCGCACCACACCTCATACATAAATCACAGGCGGGCTTTGTACCCGGGAGAAAGATCCAGAATCATACACAGCTGGCAAGGCTGATGATGGTCTGGGCGGAAGAAAACGACGAGAACGGGGCCATTGTCGCCCTAGACCAGGAAAAAGCATATGACAAAATATCGCACGATTACCTCTGGCGTGTCTTGAAGAGATTCGGAATCCCAGACTCTATGATACGCCTCATCCAATCCTTATACAAACACGCCAAGACCTCCGTTATGATCAATGGCATCTTGAGTAAGCCATACCGGATCTTCCGCGGTGTACGACAAGGAGATCCACTCTCCTGCCTGTTGTTCGATCTGGCCATTGAACCGCTATCTGCTATGATACGGAAATCAGCGATATGCGGCTTCAACATACCACGATGCAATGAAGTACTGAAGGCGGTCCTTTTCGCGGACGACACCACGGCGTACTTATCCTGCCACGATGATTTCAGTACCCTCCAGAGAGTACTCGATACCTGGTGCTCTGCAGCCAGAGCGAGATTCAATATTAGCAAGACGGAAATAATCCCGCTCGGAAATCCTACCTTCCGGGAAGAAATGGCGGAGACATACCGAGCCACGGGCGCGTGGCAGAACTTCCCCAGAGGCGTCCACGTAGCGCAAGAGGGTGAAGCGGTAAGGATACTAGGGGCTTTTTTCGGCAATGGTGTCAGCCAAGTTGACATCTGGACCCTGGTTCTCACAAAGATAGTGGCCATGAAAAAGCCGCTTATGCACGCCATCGAAAGATGGAAGTCAGGACACGCAACACTGCAGGGGAAAAAACATGTAGTACAAATGATTGTTGGCGGAATGACGCAATTCCTCACCACCGTTCAGAGGATGCCGGATGTTATACGACAGCGACTCACCAAAATCATCCGCGGGTACCTCTGGGACGACCGCCACAATACGCCGGTTGGCATGCAGCACGTGTGCCTACCAGTAGAGAACGGTGGCTTGGGCATGCTAGACCTAGAATCGAGGAGTGAAGCGATCGACGTCATGTGGCTTAAGGCCTACCTTGACTTCAGCGACGAACGTCCGCTGTGGGCGTACATTGCGGATGCCCTGATCGCATCCCACATCACCAAGGACTGCCGTCCACGGGACGCGAACCTCCGCATAAACCCATTCCTACAACGCTGGAACCCCAGAGCGAAAGGCCTACCAGCCGAACTGCAAGGCATCATGGATATCGCGCGTAAGTACGGCCTGAGGCTCGAAGGGCTAGCTCCCTCCAAGCAGATACAGCGAGCTATGCCAATGTGGGATCACATATACGCAGACCGGATCAAGCAAGGCAGACTGTCTGTCCCGTCCAAGATAATCTCCTGCCTACGGTCCAACCACAAGGCGATGACCGTGGACGACTTCATCCGGATTGCAAGAATCCTAAATAACAGACAGCACCGACCGAAAGCCTCTTGTGACTGTCGAAACTGCACGGACCTCAGGAACGTAGCCAACTGTGCGAACCCGCACATGTGCGCAGTAAGAGCAAACGACGTACTGGGTACACTCCCAGGAAAATGGGATCCCCGGAAGAGGCAGCCAGAAGACTATGAGAACGAAGCCATGAGTGCGCTAGACAGAGAAAACTTGGGCAGTGATCACACACCCTTCGACCGACGCGTCACCACGCACGGCAATCTCGGCCACGCTTTCAGAATCTTCACGGGCCCGGATCAAGTCTCGAACGAGATTATCCCGATGGAAATTGACGAAGACGGACGAGAGATCACTATGGCCACTGATGGCTCATGCTTTGACAACGGCGAGAGAAATGCCCGCGCGGGAGCTGGAGTCTATGTGCACGATAATCAGTCTCTAAACCGATGTATTCGCCTGCCAGACTGGATGGAACAATCTAACCAAACAGGCGAAATTGTAGCAACGTTGACTGCAGCAACCATTGCAGACAAACGAACGCGTCTGCTTCAAGTAACGGACTCACAAACGACGATGAACTCGCTATCGAAATGGCGACAAGACCACGAGGACAAGGGCTACATTCTCCAGAAGAACGCTGCACTGACACAAACGACAATTGCAAGATTCAGGGCGCGATCAGCGCATACGATCCTCAAGTGGGTTAAAGGACATGGAGGCCACCCAGGAAACGAAGCGGCGGACAAACTTGCCGGTCTGGGCGCTGCCAAATTGGACAGCGACCAGATAAATCTGACAATCCCCGCCCCTTACCGTCTAACTGGTGCTAAGCTGCAAGCAATGACCCAGAAGCTTGCCTATCAAGCTATAAGTGCCCGAAAGAATGCCAAGCTGGAACCGCGACCGAGAACAACTGCAAACATGGAGAGAATCTCATCGGGGATCCAAGCGGCTTACGGCATGCAAATCAGAGACGATACAATCTGGAAGTCACTACGATCGAAGCACGTATCGAGACAAGCGTCCCAGTACATGTGGATGTCAATCCACGATGGGTACATGCTAGGAGATCACTGGCTTCGAACGAATATGTCCGATGAGCTCCGGAGACGAGAGATATGCGCCATATGTGGCGAGCGCGAGAGCATGTCTCACATCGTCTTCGAATGCAACGCGAGAGGGCAGGAAATAATATGGAACCTACTGAGGCAAACGTGGGCACTCACGGGCGCGGAATGGAAAGAACCATGCTGGGGCACGGTGTTCGGCGCGGCGTGCGCGGTCTTCAAGACGAGCGAAGGAAGGAGGAGGAAGGCGCTAGAAAGCCTATGGTGTATCTTGTGCACCGAAGCTCTACATCTTATCTGGAAAATTCGCTGTGAGCGAGTCATCCAGAATGATGGAGAAGAGCATACCGAGAGCGAGATAACCAACCGATACTACTCAACGTTGAATTCCAGGCTGACTCTGGACAGACGTACCGCAGTAATTGCGAGAGGAAGGAAAGCGCTACGACCTCAGGAAGTGGCTCGAATCTGGTTACCAGTATTAGATAAAGCGGATGAACTACCGCTCAAATGGGTAGGTGATAGCGGGGTTTTAGTGGGTATAAAGCGCGGGAGATGAGAACGAGAGATAGCCTGAGTATCCCTCCTTCTCATTGTCCGCGCTTGAGTCCCACACGTTGTGCGTAATGGCATTTCCTCGTGGTGATTTTGGCAGTATTTATTGAGACACGTCTGGGGTCTAAAGCCCTCGGACGAGTCGCCTAGCGCGTCCGATGAATTATTATTCGTCACGAGCTGCACGATAAGCCCTAATGGGGACCAATGCGGCTCAGGATAATATGCGCTCCACCAAAAAAAAAAAAAAAAAACAAAAGAGCGTAAGCGAGCCTCCCGTCGTCATGATGACCCGTGCCTTGTTCTCGTCATATTTGGCGTTGTTTGTGCCCGTGTGTACCACCAGCGCCTTCCGTCGCTCGATGCATGGAGCAGTACAACATCGTCGTGCACCCGCTACTAGAGCCTGCAGGCTCTGCGTGCAGGCCTTTGTATCAGATGAGGTGCGCGTGGGAGAGATGTGGATGTGTAAGCTATTGGTATCATAGTGCTACACTGGCATACACAGGCGGACAATACAGACATTTCCCGCCGCATATGATACTTAGTACCATGCGCTTTCGTCCTCGGTAAGTGCCTCTAATATGCTCTCGGACGTGACCCCTCGGTTGGTGATGTCAGCACTGAGCAGGCTGCTCTGCCCCGAAGGCTTCCTATTCGACACGTTACTGTGGACGAGTTCGACGGGAACTTGACGCGCTGGATGTACAGACGTTGCAGTACGCGCTAGTCATATGGGGCAGACGACAGTGCAGCTCAACGCCCGAGGCAACAGGGTGGTAACGTGTCCAGCTTGAGTACCATAAATATATGATTGCCGTTTGGACCACAAGGCTTCTCAAGTCGATCTCGCAGGGAAGACTACTTTCAACACTTCTAAAGCTCTACACACATATACCGACTGCTACAAGGCCGAGAAGGGTAAGTCTGTCAGCGACACAACTCAACGTACAACAGCTGATAGCAGCTCGCGCTAGATTACTCGAAGGCATGTGAATGGGATGGCACCAACTCTATGCTGCCGGGCCGCGATGTTCCGTCCCCTTGCCGCGGACCGGAAGGATTCGTCTCTCCAAGGTACGAATGGTCTCCCTGCTCAGGTTGGATCGGTGTGACTTGTCCTCTTTGTTCCGCTTCTTCTCCTGCTTGGCTCCTTCTTTCTCGAATTTGGAAGGCTCAATAAACTCCTTGAGCACTTGTTTTATTCCGTTGATAGCATCGCGGTGTTGCGTACGGAACTGCTTGGTCCCGTATTTCTTCGTGTGTGTCAGCGAGAACCGAGACGGACTAGGGTGAGGGATGGCACTTACTACCTGTTGAGCATTGGCGTCTCCTCCTTCAGGGTGAGGTTTCACCCACGAGGCCTGCAGTCCTCTTTGGGCGGCTTCAGTGTCGTCGCCAAAGGCGGCAACTGCCAAGGCCTTGCGCAGTTGGGCAGACAGGACGTATCTCTCCTTGGGCTTGTCCTCGTCCTTCTTCTCCTCCTGCTGATCGCCGTCGTCGTCGTCTTCCTCTCCTTCGCCCTCATTTGGTTTGGTCATCATCGGCTCGCAGAAGTATAGCACTCGGGGTACCAGCACTGTAGCGAGGCGCTCTGCGAGCACCTCTTGTAGTCGCTCATGGAATTCCTGGTAGCCTTCTGTATCGGGCACGGCCCCTTGAGCGTTAGCAGCATGCGCCGCTGGACGGTCAAAGACTAGCAGAGAGAAGAAAAGACCGGTAGAGACAAAGACGTGGACTTCATCGATGTTCTCCTCGCTATGTAAAATGGAGAGAGCTTGGCGACTGAGCTGACCCAGTGTATCGAGTGTTTGACGCATGGCTTGTTTGTGCATTGCGGGGTCGTTGTTCGGGTGGAAGTAATGGGTCAGCGTGTGGCCGAAACCCTTGACCTCCCAGGCGATCCTGGTCTCCCCATTCACTGCCACGACATTGTCCGGTATGCGAGGATTCGACTCGTCGAGCTCAAAGAACCTAAATTCGAACTTAGGGTATATCCAACAAGGGCGTTTGGCTGCGTTCAAGCGTTAGTGTCGTGACCATGAGACTAGTCGGACGACGTTGTCTGACCTGTCATCTGAAGCGCAATGAGGATCTGCTGGACCAGGTTTGCACACAAGTGTTCCTTGCTGGGTGTCTTCAATACCTCAGTCACCGTGTGACTGATTACATCCTTGAACGAAGCTTGCGGGTAAAGGAGAACCTGAGCGTATGGCCGCATTTGTCAGAGAAATTAGCAATACTATAGGTGTGTCCAGCGCGCTGTATGCACCTTCTCATCCTCATACACTAGGCGTCTGTACTGGACTTGGGGCTGATCAGTCATAGCGATATGGGCTCTTTTGAGACGACAGGAATGACGGGTTGGACTGAAGCGAGGGAGGCGCGGCGCAACTGAGTAAAGCCCGGGAGTGCTGCCAAAGGCGGATCTGGAGTCGTTCTGAGGTGAGGTGAGCCGTGAAACCTTGGGATTTATATACGTTCTGAGCTACAGCGTTTACTCAACCGCCTGAACTTGATGGGGCGGGAAGCGGCGTGAGTCGTCGCTCGGGTCAAATGTATGTAGCCTAAGCTCCCATCTGCGGCGAACACTTCAAGTAAAGACGCACATAATCTCATTCTACTCCTCATGCGGCGCGAGTAGGACTGTCGGTTTCCTGGGTAGTTATACGGCCCCGGCGGCCATACTAGGCGTGAAGACCAGCAGTGGAGTGGCGGACAGACACAAGCGGCGTCGAAGACGCTCACCCGTCCCGGCCTGTGCGGAGCGCTCAGCACCACGCTCTTGAAGCGCCACACGCCTCTTGAGTCTTGACAGCCTCGAGTGAGGCGTCGTAGTTGACTTCTCCAACCTCAGTCCACACCAGTTACGCCCCTGTTGTAGTTCACGATCTTCATCAGGGAAGTATATATAGGGTGTCGCTCTCCAGTCTCCTCTACTCATACACTCCCGCATCCATCTAGTGTCCCCAGTCGTGCCCGCCACACGATGAGCAACTCAATTACCCGCAACCCTGAACATAGGGAGGAATCCGAACAGCTTCAGAAGGTATTTCAGACGTATGTAACGTCACTAAGTACTGAATGTAGTTTCGACTCTTAACAGTGGTTGGAATACGAGAAGCATCTCGTGCCGATCTCATGGAGCGACTTCCCCGCCAATTACATCCAGGAGCTTCAGCAAAAGTTCAGCGAGACTCCAAGATACCGTTGGGAACCTTTGGGGTGGAACTCTTATGCGCCCGACGCGAACTTGCACGTCGATCCATGCAACCCCTCTGACGATTGGTTACGCGCGTTGCGAGTCCCCGTGTTGCACTACGGCATCCTCCTCTCCCGCGAGGAAACGGAGAAGTACGGGACGCAGTGCTATCATCGACAATATACGGATGAAGGCGAGGAAGCTCCCAAGGGCGCCCCACCGGAATGCTCCATGCCCATCGTCAACTACCTCAACAGCAGGCTGGCTGAGGAGGTCCCAGGATCCCCGAAGGAGTTGAGGTTCCTGTCCAGGCAACATGTCAGCGAAGAAGATGACAACATGATCTGCTCCCTGATCAGCACCGACAAGCCGCACACATGGAAGAGTGATCAGCAAATAGATGTGGCATTGAAGGTCCTTCGCCAAGTGTTGCAGCTTCCCGAAGATCGCAAACCCATGTGGTACTTCGACAGAGAGTTCTTCGGACCCCAGTACGCGCTTCACTCGTTGAAATCGAGTCCATCGTCGCTAACCCCGCACGTTATGCGGTAGGACTACTGAGTACGCCGAATTCGATGCCGACAGAATGGTTGGCAGCGAGCTGTTGAAGCGCTTCCCAGAACACGTCCAAGCCGCTATCCGTGCGGGAACGGGTTGGGAGTCATACAAGCCGTCCGACTGACGTTGCTAGTCCGGTCGCATCCTCGGGCCATAGTTCCGTATCGTGGCTCGACCGCTTCATGTTATCAGTCTCCTTGTCGTCTTGAGGTTTCCACGTGCAGTGCTTGAGTTCGTAGTGCTCCAATGTATGTTAAGGTTTATCACAATGGATCGTCAAGATTGCGTACGCCCGCCCGCGCATTGCTGAAGCCGAACTTGGCCATCTCGGGGCGCCACAGGCGAATGATACGTATAGCTGCAACTCACAATACAAGTGTACATGCGACTGGTGAACGACCTTCCTGCAGCAGACCCCGTAGACCGTCTCCGAGAGCAAGAGATCGCGAGAGCTAAGTATGTATACTAATCGACTCGGCCGTGCGCCACACAACATCCCGCTGCCAGCAAGCCTACTACTCACGGTACAGTTCTTGGTCGAGCCTCATCATCAACGCGTCCGACGAGACCGACCACACCAGAGCTGTGTATGGCTCAATCCGTGTTCTATGAGGCGTCAAAAGAGATAGACCCTCAGACAACGTTCAGCATGCTCGCCACATCGTGGCACTCGGATTCACAGTGCAATGTTGTCGAAGGCCGAAATTCGACTGTCACAGACACCCAGACTCAGGCTGAGCCGTGCGGCGGTATGAACGTCTTTACAGGGACGGAGCCACCGCTCGTGGATGGTCGCCTCAAGTCGCGACACTCTGAAGGCTGATGAAAGAAGACCATGTCCATGTTATACACAACTCGCCAACGACAACTATGCTAGCTTGACAGTCTACGCAGAGGCAACGTCATCGTCAGCATACGCTCCAACCCGATTAAAGGCAGGAAACGGCTCACCTTTGCGTACAACGAGTCCACCACCTTGCCCACCTGCTCCAGCGTGTCGATCGCAGCACCATATGTCCTCTGCGAGAATCCAGAACGCGTGAGATGACGACTCTCGATGCAGCGATGCTCGGGTACTTACGTCCGCCTCGGGCTGCTCGAAGATGAGCAAGCATCCTCGTCCCTGGTCCAGCACGCCGTGGAACACCTTGTCCAAAATCATCTGTGAGAGCCTGCGGGACAGATCACAGACACGTCAGTATCCATACATGCCGCAGAGCCGGGCAGAGAGAGGGTGACGTACTTGAGCTCGACCGCTTGCCTGCCCTGGCCGACCTGCTGCGCGACGTACTCGATCTCGACGACCGAGTACGGCTCGACGATCCGGAGCAGGTTCTGCTCCAGCAGCGTGTCGTAGAGCGCCGATAGGTGCGTGCGGATGGTCGTGTCGGACGAGAGCTCTGCAGGCAGCGTTGTCAGACATAGTCAGGGAAGATGCCGCGAAGGAAGTTACGCACCCTGTTGGTAGTCCTTCAGGGCCTTCTCGAAGTCTGCGAGGTTCCGCTTCTGATGCGCACGGGCGATGGCGCGCATACTCTCCACGTCGCGGAGCTGTGCGTACTTGGACGCAAGCTTGATCGAGAGCAGAGACGTCACGTCTTCTGGCTGTGAAATGCGAGATGATACCATCAGCCGTCATGGCGGCGCGATGCAGGACGTTACGATCAGGACATACGAGGTTCAGCATGACCTTGCAGAGGAGCATGTACTTGAGCGCTCCGAGCGCGCTTGGGTCGTCCTGCGTGCTCAGGTTCTCGAACGTCTCGTAGAAGTAGGAGTATGCGGTGGTGTAGTCCTTGTCTTCTGCGTGCAGGATACCGGACTGGAGATCAAGACGCGCTTGGAGGGGTGGTGGGCAGTATATCGAGTTCGCGGCTGTTCGCGCAGAGGTCAATGCAGCCTGGACCACTGCCAATCAGCCGTGAACGCGAAGACTCAAGCGAGGTTTCATACCTTGGATTTTGCAAGGTTTCCGATTCCACGATACACTCGACTCTCCAGTAGATGAACCTCCGTGAGCACCATCTTGTCGTCTAGGCGCTTCAGCTCGGTGAGCAGCGATTCGATGAGGGCGAGCGCAGGCTTGTATTGTCGTGTGTCGAGTTGACTGCATACGAGACGATGAAAAATGTACGGTATGTTGTGGGACGAGACAGACTCACAGGCCGACCAGTCGAGTCTCGAGACTGTGTTTGAGGAATATCCGCTTTTCCCGCTTCGCCCAGTCGATGTTCTCCCGCAAGACCTCAATCTGGGTGGCCTGACTATTTGGGATGGAGTTGAAGCAGTCGAGAAGTGTCCGGACTGGAAGGGGCGGTCAAGACTGCGACTCCGAAGAAGAAAGACCGGCACGTACTGAGCTTCGCGGTCTTGGCCTTCGCCGTGGACGACACGAACGAGCGTGAAAGGGTGATGACTTCAGCAAGACCCTTCGCATTCCTTCAACCCGAATGTCAGCAAGCAGGTACGAGCCATCGCAGCCAGTGCGTACTTCTGGTCCCGGTAGATCTCGCCGAGCTTCACGAGCGCACTCTCCTGACGGCGGAGCTCTGCCTCCCTCTCCTCCACCGGCGCATGTTCGTCAATTGGTGATACTGCGCAGTATGCTGAGTCTCGTAGTCCTCGCTGTCCTGTTTCCGCTGCTCACCTAGAATCTCCCGGTAGAGTTTCTCCGCCTCCTGCGGGTCCGATGCAGCTTTCGCCTGGGTCAAAAGCTCGTCCTTCGTCGGCATTTCCTTCCAGTCGAGAGTTAAAACAAAAGCTAGACGGTCGTCGAAAGCAGGTCACAAGAAAGTGGCGGAGAACGGACGCGAGGTGACGCGTCGAGCAGCGTGGGAACCTTCGCGGTACTGACGCGTCGCTTGCAGGCGCCTGCACTCATACCTCTCCTCGTCGTACTTTGTGCTCTGCTCGCTGTCTGACTCGTCGAACTTGCTCACTATCTGTACTCGGACGCCACACGAAGCGTGTCAACATGGCTGAAGAAGAGGTCCTCCCCATCCCCAACCTTGCCCTCGCACAGGACTACTTCGTCCTGTCCTCGCCATCCCTCGCGCACCTCCACGAGAATGCACGCAAATCCCTCCTCGAGGGCATCCAGGCCGACCGTGTGTATATCGCCTCTTCCTTGTTCTGCGACATCTTTCTAACAACTTCGCGAACAATAGAAATGGCACCGTACTACCGGATAGTCACGTCCGCCTCCGTATTGCCACTAGACCAATCACTGCTCGAGCGCATGGAGAAGGAGAACAAGGAGGAGCTCGAGAAGATTGAGGAGCGGCTAGAGGAGGCAAAGAAGACCGAGGGTGAGACAGACATCGCGGACGCGCTCCGTGCGCGCGCGAACTACTTGACCAGGATTGGGGATAAGGTGCGTCTCTCTCTGCCCGCAATATGTTCGGCACTGACGCACCCCTGGCTTTGATACGACAGGACAAGGCGGTTGAGGCGCAGAAGCTTGCATTGGAGAAGACACCAGGGCTGGGCTCGAGGATAGACATCGTGCTCAGCCTCATCCGGATCGGGTTCTTCTTCGGCGACCACGAGATGATCACGCAGTATCTCACGCAGGCAGAGGAGTACGTTTCGATGCACCCGACTTTCTCCCAAAGGCTAACGTCTAGCGCAGACTCGTTGAGAAGGGCGGAGACTGGGACCGGAGAAACCGTTTGAAGGTGTACCGCGGCCTGCATTCGCTCTCCATCCGACAATTCAAGCGCGGCGGAGAGCTCTTGCTCGACGCGCTCTCAACATTCACCGCGACCGAGCTCATCTCGTATAACGACTTCGTCGCGTCGACCATCATCGCGAACGTCCTCACGCTCAGCAGGCCAGATCTGAAGAAGAAGGCATGCCTATATCCCGAACTAACCAAGCTCACGGTACTCATCTCAGTCGTTTCAGCTCATCATCGCGCCCGAAGTCATCCAAGTGCTCCCCGAACTCCCTACCCTTGCGGACCTGATGAAGAACCTCTACGACTCACATTACGACAAGTTCTTCGTCGCCCTCGGTAAGTTCTGCCAGTACACCATACCATTCACAGCAATAACATCTATCGCAGCCGCTCTGGAGCAAACACATCTCAAGCCCAACCGCATTCTCGCGCCACACGCACGATTCTACGTCCGCGAGATGCGCATCCTCGCATATAACCAGCTCCTCGAGTCCTACCGGAGTCTCACGCTCGACAGCCTCGCGCGGTCGTTCGGCGTGAGCATCGACTTCGTCGACAGGTATGTCCCCTCCTTCCGTGTAACCATCTCCTGCTTATGCTAACGCGGCCCACACAGCGAACTGTCGCGCTTCATCGCATCGGGGCGCCTGCACTGTACGATCGACAAGGTCAACGGGGTCGTGGAGACCAACCGGCCGTCGGTCAAGCACGCGCAATACGAGACGGTCGTGCGGCAAGGAGACATTCTGCTGAACGCGGTGCAGAGGTTGAGCAAGGTGTTGTACTGACCTGGTCATGCGCGTGCAGGCGGACGGTTTCCTCTTGTATTGTAGGTAGCTCTTGGACGAACGACTGATTCTTGGAGCTTCTGACGTCGCTTGCTGGGAGTCCTAGTTGAGTATAAACTAGTTATCCGTGTAAGGTGAGATATACATACTCGGTTGAGATCCGTCAGATCTAGTGCGGCACTGGCACGAACTGAGACTGCCGACGTACCTCATCCGAAGGGAAATATGCGGCCTCGGCCAAGTTCATTACGAACAACATCATGCAGATCCACTTGTTCGTGAGGATCAGGAGCGCTGAAACTCCGCCCCGCTTGGTGGTTCAAAAGCACGTCACTTCTCGTTCCAACGCTACGAACGTTTCGTAGATGAAGCACGGGTTAGCGGTCGTTGAGGGAACGCACCCGAGGCTGCCGCTTCACAGTATTGATCCGTATTTCTGTCCGACATTGTCAACGAGCCCCAGTGACATGGGAGGATGCAGCATACGAGCTGGCGAAGAGGTCCGCGGTCGCAGCAGCAATGACATTTGCGTCGGAGGACATGCTAGATACGAATGAAGGCATTTACTCTGGCGAGGCCGAGGATAAGTAGATCGCATTGTCAGCCATGGCAGAACCCGCCTTATATCGACCTCGCTCCAAATACGCAGAGTCCATGGGTAATGGTATGTTGTTCCAACGTGAAGACCATAGGATGCAATTGCTCGGCATACTCACACGAACCGGATCCGGAGGCAGTGGTGGAGTACTGAGGGACATACCTGATCTCACTTACGAGCTCTGAACCTAATATCACTGCTACGGTACGGGCACGGAGATCTGCAGGGATCCTGCTGACGGCGGACGCGGCGACCATCGTCGGATTCGTCACCAGGACCAAGCAGATATGGCTGCGAGACGTTCCCTTGGCTGGCAGCCTGTTGACTAGATCTGGGACGCTAACTGGCGTTCGTACACTCAGATGATAAGTGCAGTCGCAACCGTATGGAGTAGAGTTAACTGATAGGCTTGCGGGCCATCCAGTCTCCAGATCTTCAGATTCACGATCTTCACTGCCCCTCTGCGTAGCTAGGGATTGTCTGGAGTCATGTCCGTGCCACCGTATGTCCGCTGAGAAGCCAATGCGCGCAGTGTACGGGCATACCTGCGGCTGACATAAACGCGCGCTGGCTGCGAACAGAGAAATATGACATCTTACAGCTTTGCTCAGCTTGATGTGATGAGCCCGACGTTGTGGAGGACATGAGAATCACCATCGTTAAGCAAGCGATGGGCCAAAGCAGGGGCCAGTGGTGGCATGAGATTCATGTAACTGCCGTTCACGAACCCCCCTGAATGCAAGCGGACTCACTCAGCGCATTGGCCGGGAGAAGTGGTGGCCTGCGTGCGCCGGGCAGGCTGTCCATATGTTCGCCTGTGACCCACGATCTTGAGGTTTCTGCGCTCGGGATCTGAGATGTGAGACTAAAAGTACAACATTATTCGCCACTAAGGCGGGATATATATATTCAGTGTCGTAGGGGGACGAGTGAGGAGACCAGGTCACATTACTGAGACTTCTTGAGGTCTGCAGGAGGTTCGGGTGGTGGTACGCCCCATTCCGGCAGACCTTGCGGTCGCTGTATGCGTTTGGGTTCCCAATCTTGCGCAGCGGCAGAGCTCAATTTCTATGAGGCAAATTGAGTGACATGATGAAAAGGAGGGCGAGAAGCGGTCGGCACTCACAAAGTATTCCTCTCGGATATCGAACTTCTTGCGGTTTTGAGCAAGCCCCAACTCCTGTTCCTTGTTCATCTGCCAGACTCCAAGATGTAACGTCCACACCAAATATAATATACGGGTAGAGCTACGTACCGCAGTGACCTTCTGCGCGTGCAGGTCATACCTTGTCTGCGTGAATTGCTGCATGCCAAACGACGCCCCGACGATGAGCAGGACGAACGGCACCCCGAACAGCGCGGGGTATCGCCTGAAGAGCTTGCTGTATGCGGCCTCATTCAGTGGGTTCCTCGAGAACGTCGGCATCGTCGTAGCGAGGTCGATGTTTAGAGTCAAGATGAAGGCGAGTCGGAGTTGGACTCAGGTTGGACTTCAAGCTTCAAGCTTCAAGTTCAAGAGAGTTCACAACGAAGACTCGCGCTCTCCGGGCGCCTGCGCGCGTCAACGACCTCGCGTCTCCCCGCATCGTGCTCGACCTTCTCCTGCTGCACTGCGCTAGCTGGGTTCATGACCATCTGAGGAGCTGAGGATCTGGGAGCCTGAACTTGTGTGGGATGTCTACGGAGCCTCACGACGATGAACAGGAGGACCATGACGAGCACCGATTTGTCACCGCAAGTCCGGACAATATGAGCGAGGCTAGTGCGAGTGGAGAGGAAGAGGAGGAGGACGCGGTGAGACATCATGCGGTTGGAAGCGGCGGCGAGGAGGGAAGTGGGCAGGAGGAGGACGACGACGAGGACGAGGAAGACGATGAGGAGGAGGACGATGACGACGAGGAGCCTGCGCTCAAGTACGAACGACTCGGCGGGATCGCGCATCAGTTGCTGCTGAAGGACTCGGCGTCGGCACTTGCATACGCCAACCAACGACTTGTGAGTCTCCAACACCACTAACTACATCCACTCACCACTAATGTCCGCGCAATGCAGGCTCTGGGCACCCATGGCGGGAAGCTGCATGTACTTGGCCTGGATGGCCAGCTCATCAAGCCCTTCGCACCGCACTCTGCATCTGTCCTGGACATATCCATGGATGCAACCGGAGACTGGATCGCGACTGCTTCTATAGACGGTGAGCACCCGACGGATGAAGCGCTATCGTCCAGCGACTCATCGCTCCCCACACCGAACGTTGCTCTCAGGACAGGTCGCCGTCTTCTCCGTGACAAACCCTGAGACGCACGTCTTCAACATGAAGCGACCTGTGCGCACCGTCGCACTCGAACCCAATTTCGCGAAGAGCAGCACGCGCTCGCTCATCTCTGGTGGCATGGCCGGCAACCTCATTCTGCACGAGAAAGGCTGGCTCGGCTACAAGGAGACGATCCTGCACTCTGGCGAAGGGCCCATCTGGCAAGTCCGGTGGCGCGAGAACCTCGTGGCCTGGGCGAACGACCTGGTCGGTTTCCTTTCTTACTGGCTGCTCTCCGAGGAAGTGCTCACAATTAGGTACAGGGCGTGAAGATCTACGATACGCACTCTCAGAGCAGGATCACCTTCATTGACCGCCCCAAAGATAGCCCGCGCGCGGACCTGTTCAAGTGCAACCTGCATTGGCAAGACGAGTCCACGCTGCTCATCGCCTGGGCCGACCAGATCAAGGTCGCTCGCGTCCGCGCCCGTCCACGCAAGTCCGCCGCCTCGAACCACCCGGCGCTCCTAGTCGAGATCACAGCCTTCTTCCAGCTCGACTGCATGATCTCTGGTATCGTCCCGCATCCGATGACCCCGTCTCCTTCAGCACCTCCAGAACCCCTGCCAGCGAAGGCGAACGGGTCAGTACGCTCGACGAAGTCCCCCGCACTGACGTCGTTCCTCGTCCTCGCATACAACCTGCCCGACACCTCCCTCCTCACGGACAATGAGGCGACCACTGACCATGCGGCGCAGGCGCGCAAGCTCGCTGAACGGCCAGAGCTGCGCATTATCTCGCGCGGAGGCGAAGAGCTTTCCTCGGACGCCCTGGGTATCTCTGGCTACGAACGCTGGGGGTGCAACGACTACGTCCTGGTTGATGTCGAAGCCCCACCGCACAGAATAACACCCGGGGCCGCGCTCGTCAGTGAGAGGTACTACGTCGTGCTCAGTCCTCAGGACCTCGTGGTAGTGAAGCCGCGCGACTGGCGCGACCACGTCGCATGGTTGGTCGAGCGCAAACGATATGAAGAGGCCCTGGATGTGATCGAGCGGATGGGCAGCGAGGCCAGCGCGGACGTGCGAAAGGAGGACAAGCACGAGCTTGACGCGGTGCAGATTGGGCAGCGATACATCGAGCACCTCGTTGCAGAAGGTGAGTTCGTCAAGGCGGCGCACCTATGCCCAAAGGTGTGCGGGCAGGACACGAAGCGGTGGGAGGACTGGATCTTCGTGTTCGCACAGAAGCACCAACTGCAAGCTATCATTCCGTATGTGCCAACGGAGACGCCGACCCTGGGGCATCTGGTGTATGAAATGATTTTGGCGCACTTCCTGACGCATGACCGACAGGTGGGATGGTTTGATACTATGCTATGGTCAGATGTGCTCATGCGACTCATGCAGACACTGCTGCAAACCATCAAGTCCTGGCCGAAGGGAATATACGATATATCTGCTGTCATTGTCGCGGTGCAGTCCGAGCTCGATCGTGCACCCTCTTCGTCGTCCATGAAGCCAACAGGCCCTGACACAGTCATCCTAATGGAATGTCTAGCCGAGCTGTACGTCCTTTCCTATAAAGTCGCGGCAAGTCGCTCACCTATCCAACCCTTACAGCTACACGCTCAACCGACAGCCAGGCAAAGCTCTGCCGTACTTCCTGCGCTTACGTCGCCCGAACGTCTTCGACCTGATCCGGGAGAACAACCTGTTTACGGACGTGCAGGACCAAGCACTGCTGCTCGTCGAGTTCGACCAAGAGTTGCGGGAGAAGCGGAAGAACGAGGGAGAGGATATCGACACGGACCCAATCGCTGCCATCACACTCCTCGTTGACCATATACACTCAATACCCGTACGTCTCTTCGCACGCCTCTGTGGACGCACATGGCTGATCATGATCACAGATCGCGCGGGTAGTGCAGCAGCTGCAAAGTCGGCCGTTCTATCTCTATCTCTACTTGAACGCTCTCTTCCAGAAGGATCCGTCCCTAACATTTGCATATGCTGATACCCAAGTCAGGCTGTATGCGGAGTATGCTCCGCGCAGGCTGATAGACTTCCTCCGCGCCAGCAACTACTATAGTCTTGAAGAGGTGCGCAACCTATCAGAATCTTTCACCGGCAGGCGCTGACAAGTTGCATTCAGGCGTACAACGTCTGCAACGAGCGGGACCTTGTGCTGGAGATGGTGTTCCTCCTTGGCCGTATGGGCAACAACAAGAAGGCCCTGTATCTCATCATCGACCGACTAGGCGATGTCAACCGGGCTATTGACTTTGCCAAAGAGCAGCACGACGACGATCTCTGGGAGGACTTGCTGCGGTACTCGGAGACACGGCCTCGTACGTCTCGCAGGTCTTACTGAGTCACTCCTCGTCTAAGCTGACGATTTACAGCGTTTATACGTGGTCTGCTCGAGAACGTTGGGGCCGAGATCGACCCCATCCGTCTCATCCGCCGCATCAAGAACGGGATGGAGATCCCCGGGCTCAAAGGCGCACTCATCAAGATCCTGCATGACTTCAACTTACAGGTCTCGCTCCTCGAAGGCTGCCAGACGATCATGAACGGCGACTGTGCAGATCTTGTGCACAAGCTGCACCGAAACCAAACTAGCGGGTTCTTCCTAAGTGGTCAGTGTCTCTCTCCGCGCGCGGTGCTCGCGAACTTCTTCGTTGACTCGTCGATCGTTCCATACAGCCAAGACCCTATGTCCGATATGCAGCAAGCCCCTCGGCCAGACACCGCAGAGCCTGAACCTGCTCTTCCTCTGCCGACACGTCGTTCATGCGAACTGCGTCGAGCATGACTCGGAGCTGCCTCACCAGCCGGACCCTACACTGGTCGGTATGGGCATCGGCGGCCAGCCTGGTCTGAGTGGCAAGATCGCATTGTGGGTCCATTCTGACGCTTCACCGCGCACACACATTGCTCATGGTTCTTGTCGCAGTACCGCCATCTTGAAAGCGAAGATCGGGCAAGGATGTCCCGTCTGCCACAAGCAGAGCGAGGGGGAACGGACTTGATCGGTCTGCATGCTTTGTTACGTCGTCCTCATACCACCTGTTTTGTACACATGTTATCCTGGATATCTTTCGTCGAACACAACTCTGTGACCTGAAGAGCTACCAGTAGACAAGACTGGCAACACGGGCGCGAGTCACCAGCAGCGACAACCATGCGTACTGTGCGGTGCGATTGGAACAATACATCTGAGTCCTGACATGTACGAGTACAGCAACATCACTGACGCTCACAGCGACTCTTCAGGGCCTCAGCATTCGTGACAAAGCACTCCATCAGTTTCGAGTGATAAAACCACTTGATGAGGTACGCTCCTATGCCACCGAATACCTCCCGCGACTCGTAGAGGGTCCTGCCATCCTCCGTCGTGCTCAGGACTTGCCAGCGCTCATCCTGAAGGAACCACGACGGCCACACTCCCCTCCAGGCAAGACGGTGGGTCACGTCGTCGAAGTGGATGATCTCCTCTACCGTCGAGCCTCTTTGCACGGTGTCATCCATGGTCGGGGGCATATGCGTTTCTTCGTACACGTACTTGCCCTTGGTGGGCATTTGGTCCTCGAGCTTGTTCTTCGCCTTGTCGCTCACGAATATGGTCCTCCTGTGTCAGGTCAAGGTCAGAATACCATACCGCCGCGATTGATGGAATGCGCGCATACACAAAAGGGTTCCTTATGGAAGAAACACGTCAGTCTATCCTGCTAGCATATACGCAAGCGGAGCATGCGCACCATTCCGGATACTTCTCGAAGTCCGTCAGGGCCACCCACACCTTCTCTATCGGAGCGTCGATGTCCGAAGTAACGTAGAATATGACCACGCCCGCGCGGGAGGGTGGGGGCAAGTTCGACTTCGCGTTGCTGGACATGAGGAAACTATGTAGACCTATGTACGAGTCAGGCAATCCTCTGCCGCAAGACTTCCGAGTGATGACTGACCTTCGTGTCTGGGTTGTTGTGGTGATGCGTGGGAGAGGGACGAGCACTCGATTTCAAACCTCTTAAACTGAACCACTACTGGCGCTATAGTAATATGAAACTCATTGGACCGGCGATCAATTTCCGCTGGCAGGTGGAGGGTTCATTCGGCCGCTTAGCAACAAGACAGGAGTCAGAGGGCGGTTGCGCAAGTGTGACCGGTCTCGCCCGGAGTCGCCTAGATTTGAAGTGGTTACCTGCTTTGCAAAGTAGATCATGTCATTGCGCAAAAGACCCTATGGTGTACTGCGAATACAGAGCGACGACGTGCCACACGATGAACCCACCCGAAGGAGATGTCGTCGACCTAGTGAACTATGAAGTGAGTCGAGATGCCCTGCACACGGAGAGACCATGGACTTACGAGAGAGGAGATCAACCACTTTTCACTTTGTACCTCTGGTACGCAGAGCATTCGTCCATCTCAACCCAGATCATTTTCGACGTGTCAGCCTCTCCAACGGCAAGGACGACGGCTGTGGACTGGGTCTGATGAGGCCTGTCAAGGAGGATATGTTGAGGGCAGTCCCTATAAATACATATTGCGCGTTCAACACTCACAAATATCCTCGCGCACTGATAGTCCCCGTGCCTCCGAACAGTCGGTACCGTGCGAGGTCGTCAAGACCTTGCTCCAATGCGCATGTCGGTACTTGAGACATGGTATACGGGACCCTAGTGTCCACCTCCCAGCTGAGTGCTCCACGCGGTACGTTCTCGTCGCCGGTGATCTTCCATGCGCGCAAAATTGACGACGTGCCATCCAGATCGAAATAGAGGCACTCTGTTCCATGTGGACCATGCGATCCCAACCACAGCCCGACAAGCAGCCGTGGATGCCAGTCGTTAGATACGGGATGAAGGTCTGGATGGACATCGTGCCGAAGGGGGTAGTAGCGCGGAGCTGAAGGCACGACATCATCGAAGCCGAGGAATGGACGAATGCGGTCCACGCATCCGTGACGACAATGTATCGATATCGCCGTTGGTTTCTTGTACACAGTCGGAGCCGTGAACACGATGGGTATTCTCGGGTGCAGATGAGAGACCTGTGGTGTCTGATCTTCGACAGAAGAGGGACGACATCGGAGGTGAGGATATCTCGACTTGTCTAGCCAACCATGAGACTGGGAGCTAGGGAAATCAGGATGCGAGTAGGTGCCCTGGCGGGTACGTAGGAAGTGACCCTGGTAAGTCGGGGACAACACCTCAATAGAGGCGGCGTGGGGTGCAGGAGTGAGGCGTTTGTTGCAACAACACATCACAAATGGGATTTCGTGCGGAGCGGAAGCAGTGCTGAAGTCGATGCGGACACGTGGAGTGCGGATGGGAGGTTCAGGCCTTTCGGGCCCGTCCAAGTCCTCTGGTTGTAGGAGCCGGAACTGCCATGCATCTATGACAATGCCGCCCGGCGTGTGGCGATCTCCAGGATGCAAGCGAACATCGAGGATGCCGCCAGTGTACGGGTAGTCGCCGGCCCATAGACCTAACATAGGTCCATAAGGGAGTAGCAATCGAGTATAAATGGTGAACCATGACCGTCCACCGAAGTGTTCAATGTCATGGAGGCCATACGAAGTTGAGAGATTGCGCCAGGTGGACTCCTCATTGACGAGGGCGGACAAACTACGAGAGCAACTGAGTAGGTGAAGGAGGTCGACGGGAGGGAGTAGGCGGAGGATCTCGAGGAGCACATCGTACGGCAGGCCGGCGACGAAGTTGGTAGGACTCGTGTTGGGATGCACGTTGTCGGCCATACTCGGTCCTGGTCGAGCACATGGGCGAGGGGTGAAGTGGCTCGCCACAGGGACATAGGTTCTCGAAGGGATCTGATCATATACACTCCTCCTTCGTCTGATAAGTCAAACTTGCACAAGATAAGCCCAGATGTCGGGACCGCACCTCTTATCGGGACCGGAACTGTCCCCTGTACCGGTCATGTCTGAAAGAGCCAATGCCGACAGGAGAGGTTATAAGAAGCCGTAACACCATGTCGCCTTGCTGTGTTCACGGGACGGTATCGGGGTGCGTGTTTGCCATATGTCGGAATGATGAGCTCAAAGTTGTGATAAGGCTGCCGTTACCTCGAGACCAAGGCTCGAGGGGCGCTAGAAGTGCAGTGTTTAGCCGAGATGAAGTGGGAGACCACCGCGGCATCCGCCGCGGAGGTGACGAGTCCTGAGAACGAAGCAAGGTCAGCGAAGTCGTCGTATACTAAACGGATTGTCCGGCTTCACCTATCGTGTAGACACCGGGGTCCGATGACATACCGGCATGGCATCTCGGTATGGTCGTGTCCGCTCGCGGTCACAAGGCATCATATTTCCTGGGAACGGCGATGATGACATATTGGCAAACAGATCCGACTAGCGCATGATGTGCGCGACAAGGAGCAGTCACTGGTCAGGCTCATATACGCAATGGCGGAGGCTCCTCAGGGGCATGGTCCAGCTGCGCAATCTCTTCGTCGTAGAACCGAGTAAGCATGGCTCTGTCCGAGCAGAAGTGATGGAGGTTGAGACGAATCTCTTCCGCCGCCGCCGCGGGCCGCTGGTACTTCAAGGCGGTCCCGATACGACCAGGTGCCATGAGACGATTTGTAAGGAAGAGAAACCCCTGGGAACCCCCAACGACTTGGACAAAGGCGACCCCAGAACGGTGGACCCACTGGGAATACTTGTATTCCGATCGTCGGTAGGAGTAGTCAACGTCCACCTGGTCGCTGTAGTGGCCGGCGCCCTCGATATCTAGGACGAAGCCCCACTTGCGCAGGAGCGTAGACTCGAAGTAGTGCATTGCTTCCACACCCTCGGGTAGCCGCCTGCCAATGTCGGACAGCGATGGTGGTGGGACGGCGAGGGGAATGGGGAAACATGACTGGAAAGCGTTTTTCTCTCTGATATCGCTGATCTGGTCCACATACGCTTCAACCAGCTTCAGGCCGTATCGCTCTATCGTTCTACTCCATTGGCGCAATAGATCGTCTATGAGGCGAGCAGTGGTCCCGATCCAGTGAAGCTCGAAGTGAAAGCACGTCGCAGGGTTGTGGATGATATCGTGGTGCAAGATGACCGATTCGGCCTGATCGCTTTGCTGTATACACGAGGTCAGTCGAACTGATATGCAGCAAGAATATGGGTACACGTACCTTTTTGGGGTCAACATCGACGACCAGGCTTTGGCTGAGTATAAGCCGCTTCTTCGGTCTTCGTCCAGGGTGAGAGGTCCGAGGGGAGCTTACACCACGCGCATTTGCGTCTTCGTGCTTCGCAGGGCGAGAGAACCAGCTAGCTCTCGGCGTCACCGGAACGATGTATTCGCCGCGCAACACGTAGAAGTAATGCCTGCATCATAAGCAAGCATTAACTAAAGTAATAGTGACAACAGCGTGATGATGACTTACCCATCTAAGAAGCCATGCTTTCCCCTGCAATGCTCGAACAGACCCTGCTCCATGAGTCGGGCACCCCACTCCGTCGCCTGCTCGCGCGTAGAGATGTCCCGAAACTCTCTGATAAGCCAGTTCACGAATTGTGTTCCGGTGAATGAGTTCGAATATTTCCGAGCATGCCACCTGTGCTCCTTGATTGGCACCCCGTCCTCCTCGCGCATGGCCTTGGCGATAGCAGGAAGTGACATATCGGCGATGTCGCGCTCGCTCTTCGCCTTCTTCTTCAGTGGCCCCGCTGCGTGGATTTCATCGAGCTGGGCCGTGATAGAATCGTCGAGGATACATTGCGCGGGCCCGAGGTCGGTCGTGATGAACCGCACGGGCGGCGCCTGCTGACCAGGTTCCTCATGACGCGCCTTCGAGAATAGCTCGGCCAGTTTGTCCATCCCAAGCAACCTAATCTCCTCGTCGTTCAGCTTCTCGCCCGACGGCGCAACGCTGGTGTGTGGAGCCTCATCCGTCGGGATCACGACGAACCGTGTTCGCCAGTACCTAAGGGACTCATTGAACTTGTTCTCATAGCCAGCGACAAGCATATCCAACCTGGTCAGGCATAAGCGCCAGCACACGCACGCGAAGAAAGAGAACATACCGGTTCCAGCCATAACTCTCCATCCCATGCGACCGGAAAGTTGCCTTGAGCTCTGTATAACCCTCGCCGAGCTTGGGCCAGATGAGGAACTGGTACTCAAAAGGGTGCGTCCGCGGCATCCGACGCACATACCTCCGCACCTGGATTGAGTCTCCGGTATACATGATGTGGTGAATCTCGTTGCTCATGCTGAGGTATACCGAGTCGTACGCAGAACGGAGAACCACTGCAGCCCCAACAGGCCTCGAGTTTGCGCTATCGTCGCCCGCATACGACTTCGTTCGCCGCAGAGTCGACTGCTGCAGGTCGTGCGCTTCTAGAGCAGAGCCCTTCGAGGGCCGCAGGACGAACTGGAAGCCCTGTGCAAGGCGTACCGCGACCATCCCACGCATCATTGCCAGTGCCCAAGCTCGTCGCATCTCGTCCGGCTTTCCTTGCATCGGTGGTACGCGCACCAGGAAGGACTGCATCTCAGAGGGATCGCACACGAAGTCGTACGAGAAGACATCATAGGAGGTCTCAAGCTCGCGGGTGGAGGGGAAGTGCTCGACCGTGAGCGGAAGGCACGCGGGGGTGACCATCGCGCGCCACTTGATTTCGTGCTTCGTCAACGGGTTGGGGAAGACGTGCTGCCATCTACGAGCGAGCGATGCTTGTGCGTATGGCACAGTTGCCCTTGGTTTCGTCGGCTGGATGTAGATGGTGAGGTTGGTAGGGAGGATAGGGAGGTTGGCGACGCTGCTCAGTGTGCCTCTACGCTTGCTGAGAACATCGTCGCGAGGAGGGGTGCCGGTGGGGGAATGTCGCGTGAGAGACCCCCGATGAGGAGGAACAAGTTCGTCGTCTACCGCGCGCGGGCGAATCGGGCGCGCCTTGCTTGCATTTCTGATTGCGACTGCCTGAGGGGGCCTGGGTGGGACCCGTGATGCTGTAGCCGTCGAGACCACGGAGGATGCCGGCAAAGGAGGTGTTGACCCTGTTGCACCAGTTACCGATACTGGCGACGTCTGCGGCTGGCTGACGCCACTGCGGAATGGGTTAAGTAGCCATGTGGGAGCAAACTTCGAGATACCGGAAGTTGAGTTGCGGGACGTGCTGTCATCTCGAGGACGGCTGGCACTAGAGCCAGATACGGTGGCTCTTGAACTTCGTTGCGATCGCGAAGAGCGAGCAGACAGGACGGAAACTTGGGAAGGGGATGTACTTAGAGTACCGCCAGAGATAGCTACGGATAGCCTTTGCTCCTTGTCTAGCGTGATAGAATCGACTAGAGTGGTTTTTGCTCGTCGCGGACTCTCTTGGATAGGAGATATCCGGGACGTCTCGGAGGTGCGCACGGTAGAAGACCGCTTCAAGTCGCTACCTCTGCTGAAGGACGAGCTGAGGGTGGGCGCGCTGCCACTCGAAGACAGCGAGTTGCGAGCGGTCGAGAAGGGTCCAAGATCTGATGGTATGGTAAACACGTCCATATCGAATTGGTCCGCCTCATCCGGCGAGATCAACGTGGCCCTTTCGGAAAGCGCCGACTTCGAAAGGTCAGAGTCCGTCGCGTCAGAGTTCCACTCGTACGAGGGTGTGTCAGTGCGATCCGAGAGCTGCTTGTTAAGGTAGGGAATTTCGATGCTGGACAGGACATCGTGATCCAACAGCCCAAGCATCTCAATCTCATGCATTTTTGCACGAGATACGAATCTGCGAGGCACGTAAGTTCAGCCAATCTAGCAGTCAGATGCGCGAGGGACTCACCGGTCCCTACGAAACGGGAGATCCATCTGTCTGTCCCAGAACGTGATCGGCATCCAGAACGGCTCCCACCAGAACAACTCTGCCTCCCGAAGGCCGCTCTCGCCACTGCCCCTCGTATCTCCACCCCAGAGTGGGTCAATTGCACGGGACCCGTACTTGGGTACCTCCGTTCTTGCGTCCGGCTCGGCCCCTTTGAAGCAGAATATCGGCGACTGGTGCAGAGGGGGCTTCGCCAAGGATACGAGGTCCACCGCAAAACCCTGATCGAGCACGCGCGTTGTCGTCAGCCTAAGCAGCTGCTTCGACACTCGGAAGTAGCCCGTTCCCGGCGTGATGACGATGGTGGCAGAGCCGGTAAGTGAAAGCGAACGGTCGATGTAGTGTGCCTCCGTCGGATTGAGACCCAGGTTGAGCGCCTCCAGCAGGGGCCCGTCGTGCGCGTATGACAGCTGGCCTACCAATCGAACGTGGTCGTGCGCGCCGAGGCCGTCTGGTCCACAGGAGCGGTGAAAGTGGTGTGCAAGGAGAATGTCGCGCTGGAACGCCCAAAAGGAGTCCTTCAGTGATACCAGCGTGGGTTTCCAGTCATACAGGACTTCGAGGTCGGTGATGACCTTGTAGAAATCCTTGTACCAGCGATCCTCTTCGTCCCTCCTCAGTGGACCCGCCGCGTAGTCGATCTCGGACGCGTCGTAGTATACACGCGAGACGAGAACGATGGTCACAATGTGATTGGTGTTCGTCTCCTTCCACCTGTTGAAGAGCGCAGGGAGGAACGAGTGCACGATCTTCTCGTTGTAGCGCTCGCCGTCTCCGGCAAATTCCCATAGCTCGCGGCATACTTGGATAAAAATTGTCACCTTTGCTGACAGCGAACGGTAGACGACCTTCGTTGCTGGTGAGACGTACGCTGCAGAAACCTGAGACCCAGTGAGCAGGCATAAAGGACGATACTTCGGTCATTTACCTTTTGACCATCGATGTACAACGTCTGCACCTTCGCCGCAATGACCCCGATAAATGACACTTGCTGTTCGACGTACAGACATTGGCCGACGAGGTCGCGACCGAGCCGCCACATGTCGTTCCGTCCGAGGTACTGGTCTTGGAACACAAACTCCACATAATCCGCGCTGAACTGGTCCTTGTCCACCTGTAACACGCTCGGCACCGCCCTTACATCGACTGAGACAAAGAGCGACACACCTTCGTCAGGGTAACCTCACTGTTGCTTCTCAAGCCGAACGTTTCGAGAACAGGTCTCGGAAGGGATATCTTCCCATACGCTCAGCCTTCCCGCACTGAGGCTTGAATGAGCACGTACCTGAAGCTGATGCTTGACGTTGATGTCCTCCGTCGGTACCACGAAGAGAAATCCCGGTGCATGCTCCGGCACCGGCGACGTGATGCAGATCAGGTCACCCTCCTGGACTCCCGGCCAGTGTTTGTGATTGAGTTTGACTGTCGTAGTGACGGGCTCGTTCACCCATGCTGTCAGTATCCGCGAGTCACCGATCTTCAACGGCGGCGCTGGGATGGTGATGGAGTTCGCGAGAGACGTGTTTCCGTAGGCAGACTGGACAGTGTTGGACCGTTTGCGTCCGACAGGTGCTTGCGACTCGGGGCGCGACATTCCAGCTGAAGTTATGGACCGACGGAGGAGGAACTGGACACAGCAGTAAATGACATGAGTACAGCGGCCACGCCGGTCAAGAACGCGTCGAGGACGTCGGACGAAGCGTGCTCGTCGACTGAGACGTTGAGAAGGGAGCTGAACTTCGGAGTCGATCCAGTGTCCATGCACGTGCCGGTTCAGTTGTGATTCGGTTCCACTGTCAGTTTCCAACTTTCCTTCGATCTGACTTCAGCTATATCGACGCCTGCAAGTACGGACCCAGCTCGTGGAAGAAGCAGAAGACGCGGATACAGATAAAGATACAGATATGCTACAGGTATGTGTGCATCAGGCACCCAGTCTACTCATATTTTGGCCCGCGCATATCATTACTTAGAAGGAGGCTGCTCAAGCTGCTCAAGCTGCTCACAGCACTCTTCAGTGACGATGTACTAACCACGTTTGCCAGCGGTTTCCGCAGCTTGGAGCGAACTACGAGATGGCAGATATGGCTCACTTATGCTCGCACGATTGCCACCGCGGCGATCCTTTTCGGCAGCGGCTGGTAGGACTGGCTGCCGGAGGGAACATGAGATGGCTGCATCTTCACGGCGTCGGTGAGTCCTTGGTCTGCACATTGAGATGTGAGTGCGACTTACAATCTGCTAGCCTGAGTTGTCGCTGATACAGCCGATTCGGGACTCGCTTTCGGTGCGGTGCATGAGTCTATTGCAATATTCCCGCGTCAGTGGGTCCTCAGAGGTGAGTGCATATTCGATGGCTCAAGTTCGACTCCAGATCATAAAATATGTTGCAGAAGATGTGGCTACTGATACAACGGTGTATATGCCTACCTAAGGCCCCCTCGGACCAGCCTAGTGGTCTCGCGACCCGCGTCTCAGTATGGCGTACTTGTTGTTCGCAACACTGATGACCAAGGGTTCATCAGCATCCCTCCAGGTTGGTTTCCAGAGCTTGAGCTTGCTGCTCCCAGCACTATTAACCGAGCAGTTATCAGCGTCCCTCCCAAGTGGTCTTCGGGGCTTGGATTCCGACAAGATGAACTGGCGAAGCGCGTAATGAGATTTCGGTCGACAAGCAAGGTACGCTTCACTCACACCCTCCGGGTCCTTGAACGCTCCTGCAGCGTCTGTTAAAGAGCCGAACTGCTCTTATCGCTGCAATAAGTAAATCTGGAGTCAGTGGATCTCGCTAAAGGTAGAAGGGGAGTGCGTACATCTCGCCAATTCTTGCAGTCCGCACCTCTCCCGCTGCGGTACGTTCCATTAGAGTGGAACGACTGGTATGATTGCGCCGATAACACGGAGGCATGCGTGTTCCTTGAGAACGCGGTTTTCCCCGTAAGCCCCGTCCCCGCCGAATGGAGGGAGGCACCAGTGGCTGCCATTTCCTGTGGGTGCGCATCAGAGGTTAAGAACCAGCGAGTGGGCGAACAGCGCGGACTTACAGCCTTGGCGAGCTCTTTTTCTCTGGCCTTCATGTGTTTCTGACTCGCGTGTCAGAGTTAAGTCAAAGCTGCATGGTGTATAGCGATGCGTACTCACCAAGCACGCTCGCGCGTTCCGCGCGGCATACTCGGGGTCCTCCTTGCACTTCGCGTCCCACTCCGCCTTCTTTGCATCGCACACGTTCTGAATCTCCTCCAATGCATTCTGTCCGAAAACACAAGGGTTCTCTGGAGGATCGCCCCTTTGTCGCTCAGGCCATTGGTTGATCAGTGGTCTCTCGCTCCTGAATACCCAAGCGAAGACGAACGCATTATCAATGTCCCACGCCGGTAGGGAGTGGCAATGTTCGGAGTCGTCGCAGCGGTCACGGAATATAGCGAAGGAGAAGAACTGGAACAGCTCAGGAAGGTCTGTCAATGCCGTCTTTTCCCAGCTCGTAGTGAGGCAGATCCTGTCACAATCCTTGGCCCTGTGGACGGTTGGGGCTTGGTTACGCATCACGACGCAAGGTCGAATCTTCTTCGTTGCCTTCTCCCTCAGCTGAAGCCGACGTGCAGCTTCTTTGCATCGTGCGTACAAGTGTCTGTCCGCTATGTTCGAGTTGTGGAGGATGTCGAATATCGCAGCATAGATGGATTCTTGGATGGAGTAGACATCGCCAGCGATAAGGTCGGTGTTGTTGTTTCTAGGGCATGGCTTGTCGCCTGCGTGTGGACCAGTCCACGCCGACATGTTAGAGACGGGAGGGGAGGGGAGGGGAGTAGCGGAAAGTGGTTGTGAGCATCGTCGCGGATTCCTGTGTGCACCATGATAAAGCCATGGCACAGAGAATCACCGTTACGGGCATTTCGTACGAGGGTCTCCACGAGGAATCTGCCGGCTCACTTAGACCATTGTTCGACCGACAGAGCGGGCTGGGCGGCGCCGGTGGTAAGTATCAACCCGGACAAATTACAGTGCCAAACATGACGAGAACAATGCCGGGCTCGCTTACGCACTTCCGTCTTTGTACTTGCATTGTCCTTGAGCTGTCATTGTTGCTTCCCTGCGCCGGTCACAACATGAACAGGCATGCTGTTCGACCACACACACCATCGCCCTACTGATTCTCCCTGAGTGGACTTGCTGATCCCCCGTTACTTCACCACGTCCAACACACTCAGAGCCGTACGACAGGCACCTCATCCTATCCTCCCACCTTCGACCACTCGACGTTACTGGTCAGTGTTGCACGTCAAATATGAATCAAGTTCCCGAGGATGAGACATTCGCCGTCATTCGCATGGACCCCGTGGCGATGGTACGACACCTGAATGATCCTGAGGCTCTACGAGCTGCACAGGCACTGTCCACTCGATCGTATTTAGTCTATCTCCACTGTGTATGTGGTTTCAACACTGGCGTAACAGTACTTACTAACCAACCTTTGTGTGGCGACAGCACAATCCGCTCCCTGTATGGGGTTCGAAACCATGGCATGGTTTCAATATCTTCCCGATCGGACCGTCGCTCCGCATGGCGGACGAGAACGAGTGCCTCACACCCGACATGTGTACCCCCATCTTCCCCAATAACAGCCATCCCGAGGGCCGCCTTCCGGTACGGACCGAACCCCAGTTCCCCTTTGGCAACTGCTTCTTCTGGTCCGTGGCTAACATGGATATTCGCGTCTGCCCGCGAGCAGAGGGATTCGATCGTGACAAGGCCACTCTACTGCCGACCTACCCTGTGGACGAACGCATGCGGTGGCTCAAGTACGAGGAGGAGGACCGGATCCGACAGCGTACCGCACATCAAGCGCGCCAGCCTGAGCCTCTCGCAAACTCAGGCTCAGGGTCCTCTCCTGTTGCTCAAGATGACGCAAGTTCCGTGTGTACGAAGACATCTGTCTACTCCTGCAGCATCATCGCATCGACCGATTCTGTCGATACCGCCACGGAGATGGCGCGTCGCTTTGCGGACCCGGAAGAGAGTCCGGAGCTGCATCCGCTCTGCCACCTCTGGTGCGACGTGGCTGCCAATCTTAAACAAGACGACATCCCGAGCCCTGCTCATCTGTTCGAGGAGCGCGATGCGATTGTCCGGTAAGTCCTCGACAGCCTCAATCATTCCGTCTCGCTCGTGCGTGGGACTCACTCCGCTGGCAGGATCATCCGAGAGGCCAGGGCTCGAGATCCGACTCTTCCTACGCTGCCTGTGCCGCACATTCTCGGTAGCACAGGGTCGCTGTCGTCGATGTCATCCGTCGTATCGTCGCAGGACTCGGAGCTAGAGCCGGAGCTGAGCTCGACGCCAGACTTGACATCAGACTCGGCGCCCCACTCTGAACCAGACTCTAAGCTGAATACAAAGCGCAGACGTGAGTGAACTACTGCTCTCATTTGCGATCCATCCGGGAGGACTGACTATTATTATGTTGTCCTTCTGATCAGGCTTCCGCCCATGCAAGGGGCTGCGCAAGGTCGGACTTCGCATCCGGAGTCTGTTCCATATACCTCACATCGTCGTGTGGGCCATGAACAACCGTCACTGTTCTCCGTAGTGTGCGAGCATCGTGGCACGGAACGGTCAGTGACTCGTGCCGCGCCCGTTGTGGCTGCCACCATCATTCTGTTCTTCACGTGTATACGATGGCCCATCTGTTTTTCATCTCTACCGTGCAAAGCTTAGGTTCGACAAAACAAAGGAACGCTTTTGTTGAGTACATACTACCTTTGTCCCAATGATGTCTCTTCATACTCCTCCCTTGAACGACGAATAGTCATTGGTGCGTGATGATTGTGTATTCCAGCGGTGGGTTCAAGACCACCACCGTCGTGACTCTGTTCGTCTCTACCGCTTCCACATCTGTCTCTCCAACTCCCTCCTCACTCGAGCTTGTATACTATCATGCCGGACCTCCAGTTTGCACCTGGGACCGGTGCCTTCGCAGTTATGCGCATGAATCCTGTTGCAATGGTACGCCACCTTGGCGATCATGAGGCGACTCGAGCGGCAAACGATCTCTCTCCCAATTGCAAGTCGTACATTGCATTCGTCGACCTGGTATGTCTCGCTGAATCGACTGCTGTATTGTGTTGCCACTGACTGGCTCGCACAACCCAGGACTCGGTCTTGCCTTTCCCAGGAAAGCCGTGGTATGGCTTCACGGTATACCTGGTTGGGCCGTGCCTCCCTCCACACAACTGCGATTTTATGACTTCGGAGATGTGCATCCCGATCTTTCCCAATGCCAGCCACCCAGAAGGCCGTGAGCCGGTCCGGCCGCAGCCCGTCTTCCCCTTCGACAACTGCTACATCTGGTCCGGACTCAGCATGAAGATCCGCGTCTGCTCAGGCCCGGACGGCTTCGACTGGGAGCATACCATCCTCTTGCGGGCAGAGGAACATGTCAAGTGGAAGCATTACAAGAGCGAAGACATACTTCGGAGGATTTGCGCCCAGAGAGCTCTAGCATCACAATCCGGTGGTTCTCCTCATGTCGCTCAAACTCTTCAAGTGGACGAGTCAGCCGACGATACAGGCTCCATGTACGCAAACTCGTACTCCTCTTATTCCAGTTACGCCTCGGAGTACGCGGGATCCGAGCCCGTCAACGAGACGGGCCTCTTCTCATACGCAGCGGAAAACTTCGAGCTGCAGCCACTCTTCCAGCTCCGGGGTGATTTGGAATCTGCTTACCTCAAGCAAGACGACATTCCCAATCCGATGCACCTACTCGAGGAATGCGACGCTATCACTCGGTGAGTCGTCCACCTGACGTATCCATATACAAGCAAGAGCGTGACAGGAACCATATCGTCCAGGATCATTCAGGAAGCCAGGGTGCGGGAGCCATCCCTTCCTCTGTTAACGGTACCCAACCCGGTCAGTGACGCTGCGCGTCCGGGATCTGAGGACGGCGCGAGCATACGCAGCTGGCTCTCAAAGATCAAACCCCTACGTGAGTGACTTGTTCCGGCAAATACTCACGATGGATGGATGCCTGGTTGACTGACTACCGTGCTGACCATTTCTATAGGCTTCCATACGCCGAAGGTGCGCAAGGTCCGGAGACAGCTCCGGAATCTACTCCGTCTACCTCTACCTTATATCCCCGTGTGGCCATAAGCCGCCGTCTTGTTCACCTCCCGAGATCTGGATACCGATTGGCTACTCGATACCGCGGGCGAATTGCGTGTCTGCCTCTGTTATTATCCAGTAATATTACACTCGTGATGACGAGCCCTCAGTGGAATACGTTACTTGTTATCGCTTGTCTCCCATAGGTCCGCAAATACATCGACTGCGTTACGCCCTCGAGGCATTCCAACGCCCTACGCGCACGATATCTCGCATGTGTACAACCTGTCGT
Organism: Polyporus arcularius HHB13444; assembly: GCA_004369055.1. NCBI lineage: Eukaryota > Fungi > Basidiomycota > Agaricomycetes > Polyporales > Polyporaceae > Polyporus > Polyporus arcularius. Next base: position 123,691 of record ML210985.1, on the reverse strand, counting down.
TGACGGCAGTTGGTTATATGGCTTGGCCAGGGCACTCCCCATTACAGTACCTGGGTAGATAGGTAAGCGAAGCCCGAGTGGATCAACTCGCTGAAACCAACTCAGACCGATCCTCCTTGAATGTGGACAGTTGGTCGCCGAGTGGACTCGTGAAACGTCACAAGGGCGACTATCGACGCCCACATCTACCTCTATGTTTATGCCAATGTGCACGTTGACAAGCGCTATCGCAATACCTGCGATTCATGTGAGCTTCGGCTCAAAATGGTAGACGGGTATGAGCGGCTTACCATGCATTGCCGCACCGACCGCACTTTCGAAGCACGGCACTGGCCTTCAAACAAGACGAGCACCGATACAGATCAGCAGCACCTCGTCCGCTATCCATACACGCGTCGCCCGCCCTTCCGTCACAGCTACACGCGAGCGGTCCCCGAGAGATGAGCGTGTCGAGGTCAGAAGAGGCCAGGCTCTCCGACAGAGCTTGGCTGGTTGACCAGTCATCGGCGTCATACGAATCTGCAAACTGGGTTCGAGTGGCACATTCTGGAGTCCCAACGCCCCGGGCATCGTCGAGCTGTTGGAGTCCTATCAGGAAACCGGAAAGCGACTTGATCCCGCTGCGGAAGTGCTGAGCGAGCGCCATATAGCCTTTCGTCGTGTGGCTGTCTTTGACTCCGTATCCGCGTCTCCTCACCTCAATCTTCGAGAGTTCTCGGGCGTGCAGACACGGCTAGTAGAACATGTCATGTGAGTATCAACAAGATCGGGGCATGTATGTGTACGCACCTCCATCTCCGATAGATCTTCGCTGAGCACAGGTCCCTGCAATAGCAGGAGACTCGAGATATGGCAGTCGAGCGCGTGAGGCAGGTCTCGCGCATCTCGAGGAGCATCCTCAATGAGCATACTCGCGTACTTCACCTCGGCTTCCAAGAATTCCTTCCCCATCTGACGTTTCCTCCGATCGCTAGGACGAGCGTTCAGCAGCGTGTTCCATACCATGAGACCGTGTATCTCCATGGCACCCAACAGCACTCGCCGCCGCCAGTATGGGCTTATGTTCTCCAGCTCGACGCCTCGCTTCATGGCCTGCAGGCATGCCTCGCGATCTTCCGAGGTCGAACAGAAGACCACATGCGCATAGCCGTGTTTGGGATTCCGCGCCATGATTTCGCCTGCCCGGGCGGCGGCGCGCACGGGATTATTGGTAAGAGTCAGGTACTCCAGCTCCAAGACGTCCGCGTAGTCGAGGCTCCGCGCATCTCCATCCTGACGGAACAGTTCCGCGGCGGCTGGCAAGCACTCCTCCCAAGTCGTGAACGGCAGCGCAGCATTTGCATAGTCCTTCGCGGTGGGCACGAGGTCGTCGTCGTAGAAGTACTCCGCCTCCTCCATTAGGGAAACCATCTCCCTTCCGAATCGACGAAGATCGCGGTGGTCAAGGAGATCCCAGACTGCGGTTATGTGGGTCTGAGAGGCCTCATCAGTCACGACTCCTTCCCATGTCCATAACTCTTCTGGCCCGGGGAAGTATCTGTTGGGCTCGGGGCCATCAGGTATTTGTGACAGCGGATCGTCGTCGGGTTCTTCGGGGTACAGGTGGCTGAAGAGCCACACAGCGACACACCGGAGACTGATATCTTTACTCCGAAGTAGCATCGCGAGGAGCTCCATTGTCGGTACCATGTCGTCTGCTCGACCCGTTGCAAATGCCTCCGCGCCGAATATCAGGATGGGAAGTGCATGGATGATCAACTGAGGTGAGGGTGGTGAAGGGCCGCGCAAGATCTCCGTCACAAGTTGAACAATGGAAGAGAGGGGCAGTTCTCTGAGGACGGCGGGATCGCGTGTCTCATGAGAGAATTGGGGCTCCAAGCAATGGGCGAAGGTGACTATGGCGGCTTCAGCCACGCCCGGAACGTCCCGGCGGAGACGCAGCGCCATCAGTAGGAGCAATGCGCCTCGAAGAATCTCCGCCTTGACGGGGTCATCGCCATAGCGAGCGACTAATGCAAGAATCTGGAAGACGCGAGTACTGTCCACTGGGCTGATGACGATCTGCATGATCTTCGATAGAAGGCCTGTACATGTGAAGCCGTTCAGTTACGAGGAACCTTGAACAGCAAATGACACACCATACGAGTCGATCAGTCTACGACATAAGACAGAGTCAAAGCAGAAATCGGTCAAGACGTATACGACCGTCTCAAGCAGTTCCCAGTTTTCCTTGTCAAAGGCCTCATCGAATATTGCAACCAGCTGTTCAGCCACCTCTGGGAAACGGGTATGCAATGCCCTGAAACCACTACGCTTGTTGAGTTCTGGTGTACAAGCTTAATCAGCCAAAAGCCATAACCATGCTGTATGTATCACGCACTTGGTATCCCCAACCGTTCGCACAAAATCGCGACAGTTCGCGCCAGCGACAAGCCGGCAACACGAGCCGAGAGGCTACTGTACAGGGCGCGAGAGCTTTGGGCAGACATGAGGCGTCGAGGAGTGCTTTGTGTGATTCGGATGAGGAGAGCCGCAGTGGTCGAACGACGAGCCACTACACATCGCGAGTGGTTGGCGTTGAGTCACGCAGCGAGGTGGAAGGCGCGAAAAACGCGAGGCGTCACGCGTTACGTGTCGCGATGCAACGCGTCGCCAGGCGCTCTCGCCTGCCGAGCTGCCAGTCCTACGCTATATCGGACTCAGCGCAACGCTCTCAGGACTCAATCGCAAGCCTGCATTTCCAAGATCGTGCCTGTCAACCAGTCCATATGATACAGATGTGAGAGCAAGGCTTGTAAGCCTAATCATCTGAGTTTAGTACTCATACTGTACACCTAGTAATCACCCATCCCGGGGCTTGCACTCGTTTCTGTGGTCTGTCCAGTGTAGCCTCTGACACCCACCATCGCAGTACCTACATTGCAACGCATAAGCATGCACATCCGACAGCTCTCAGAGGCACAGCAACTCACCTCGTCTTCCCACAACCGCCGCATTTTCTCAACACTGCGCTCGGATTGCCGCACCACGAACACCTGTACAACTCGTAGTTGCTAGTCTCAGCAGCCGCAGGCAATTGGGGTCCCGATGCGTGACCGCCACATGCATGATGGTTGTGATCAGCATGTTCACCGTCGATACTGATGTTCCCCAGCCACTCGGACAAGTCGTCATCAGGTAATGGCGAGGACGTACGTGCAGCTTCTCCGGTCCTGCGGCGTCTGTCGAGCTTATCGAAACGTTCCATCAAAGCTCCCCACTCCCTCGCAGCTGGCGTATAGAGATTGAGGACGAGCTCGCGTGTGAGATTGACCTGTGTGCGCTTCACCGAGTGGCCGACGAACTCCATGAAGTCCAGAGACGTCTGGATCTTCCTGCGCGCCGGCTGTTCAACGACAGGTGAGTACAGCTCGTATCAAGTCAGCACATGCAACCGAATACTCACATCCAACTCGCGCAGGTCCTCGCTCAGCTCTGGTCCCCGGATGAGAATCGTGAGCAGCACATACCAGCCAATCATGCGCAGCATATGACGCGTATCCGGCGGGGCCTCGGAGATGAAGGTCTTCGCGTCCTCCCATGCGGACATGAGGAACGCTGTACCCTCCGCACGGGCTGCCATATCACCCTCCCTAGCCGACTGCAGGATGGAGATGCCACGTTCTCCAGCATGGCCCGTCGCACGCCAGAGCATCTGGTACCGGATGAACGGCGTAATCCGCGGGCACTTCAAGCCCTTCTTCACGGCACAAAGGCCATCCTCGACGTTCGCGCCCATACTGATGACATAGTAGGCATATGCGAGTCGCGGGTTCCGTTTGATGGCGACGTGTCCAAGGGCAATGGCCTCCGGAAGCCGTTTGCGGATGTAAAGGAACTTCATCTCGAGAATATCGGCGGCGTCCAAGTCGGCAATACTCCCCTTCGCTCGCAGAGCCTGCACGCACAGCGGTAGCGCATCCGTCCAGCGTGTAAAGGGAACATCTCCAAGCACGTCGGCTCCGACGAAGCGTCCCTGTGCGTTCTGCAACCCACCCTCCGCAATAACGTACTCCGCGCGTTGTGTCAGGTCCTCGAGCTTCTTCCCCAGCGCGTACATGTTGCGGTCCCGCATCGCGCTCATGATAGCCTGTGTGTATTCGCTCATGGCTTTAAGCATAACTTGGAGGTCTGAACGCTCGACCCCATAGTCGATCGCAATGTCCAGCAGGTGCTCGGGAGGCCCGGCTGCAGCAGCGGCCATCAGCCGGTTGGGGTCGAAGTGCATCGCGTCCGGCTCGCTCTCTGCTATCTGGAGTCGGAGGAGTGCCGCCATCGCCGTGGCGCGGATGTTGATGTTCTTGCTCCGCAAGAACGCTATGATAAGCCTGGAGAGACCCGGAACGGCCTTGAAGATGGCGGGACAGTGGTGAGGCGCAGAGACGAGGAGGTTCAGCGCGTGAGATGTCAGGGTGTACGAGACGGTCGGTTTCCGCAATGCCGCGACAGTCGCGACGAGCACGGACCGGACATCGATCTCTTTGACGAGAACGGGAGAGGGAGGGTGCTCGTTTCCTATGACAGCCTCCGTCGCGTGATCCATGGTGACTATGGCAAATTCAACAGCTTTGGGATCGTCCGGGAAATCCTGAACAAGCTTGACGAGTGTCTTGTTCAGCTGGCGGGCGATCTCTACCCGTGCCTGCTCTCCGCCGTGATGAGTGACCATGACTAGAGCGTTGAGGGCGAGGTGACGCGTCGAGTCCAAGTCCAAGAGGGGTATAATCTTCTTCAGCATTCCTTAGGGAGATAGCCACGCGTCAGCCTTCGAGAACTCGAAGCAATGGACGAAGACACGCCTTTCTCGAACAGCTTGTCCCTGAGGATAGCATCTGAGCACATCTTCGCCATCATCCCGACGACAGCACCCATGACTTTCTCGTTGCCCTCGTGTCTTCCCGCATTATACGCAGCATTGAGTTTCTTGTAGATCTCGTTGAACCGCGTATGAACCTTCTTGAGACCATGTCGAGTTGATAGATCTGTGATTGAATGAGGAGAACAGGTCAAAATCAGCGATCGTTCTGCATCATAGAAATTATAGGAAGAAGATAGTACCGGGAAGCTTCAGAGCATCACTCAAACGCGAGATGGCGAAAGTCCACGTCGAGCCATCGTTGATGTCCTTGAAGAGCGCGTCTGGGATGAGGTAGGAGTCGCCTGCGAGAGCCGCGCCGGGTCCCTTGTGTATACCAGACATGGCGACGATAGAGAGTGTACCCTGAGAGGCGGGAAAGCGGAAGGAGAATCTAGAGAAGGAGATGTGTTTATATACGTACTTACATGTCACATCGGCTACTGCCGAGATGCACACGGCTGTCGAACTCTCTCTGGTTCTGGCAAACTCAATGCGTTGAAGTCCTCAAGAGATCCAGGTGCGCTTGAAGTGCCGCATTACTAGTCGATGGATACACGGCGACGATGTGAAGATAGATGAAAGTCGGGTCAGAATCGCTCAGATGTCTGCTAGGTGCCTTCGCCGAGATGACCGAGCCCTCGCAGCGTTCAGGTTCGCCGCTTTGCAGCCTTCGTCGCGATGTGACTCCCCAGTTTGCCGCGTGCTCCGGTATACGTTTATCTATCTTGATCTTTGTCCTTGGCTTGCGTTATACTTGTTGTAGCGTAACCCCGGGAGTACATACCACACGCCACATTAGTAGCCAAAATACAAGTCTCTACGGGTAGATTGGTGTTGAAAGCGTTCTCAATACGTTCGCCACAGGCCCGCCACAACGTGAGATCGCTCGGTCCGTGCTTCAGCTCGGGCTGGTCGGGCACGGCGAGCATGGAATGCATTTACATATATTGCGGTCCTTGCACACTTCGGCGAGACAATTGAGGTTCGCATAGCAATCATGCCGCCTGGTTGCTGCGCGGTGTACTTATTGTGGACGGCTGCACCTACAGCGCACAGATATAAGGTCGACCATTAGCGTGCCAGAGACGGTCATCAAAACACACGTACTCACCGTTCTCCCGCTTCGACTGACGCCTATCATGAAAGGAGTCGCATTATCGACCTTTCTCGCGCTCTGTGTGGCCGTGCAGCATGGTGCGGCGGCAGCAGACTCTTTCATCACATATCCCGATAATAAGACCGTCTGGAACGAGACATCCCATAATGTAGTTTGGTAAGTCGAGACTCCAAGGGTGTATACTGGGATACTCACTGGTAGCGGTGGCGCACATTGCAGGAACACTTCGAGAATCTCTCCCGGATTCCTTGACGACGCGGTCATACAGCTGCATCATAGCAGCTTCAAGTTGCCAAGTGCGTATGATGGTCTTCTGACGATGCACAGGAACACCTAGGCTAACGAGCCGACAGTGACCCTCGCCACCAACGTGAATGTCTCGCAACATCACAGGCTAGTGCAACTCCCCGCGGTGAAGAGCTCTGATAAGTATCAAATCGGATGTAAGTGATTGCATGAACATCGAGATGGGCTTCCACTCACCATACATGCGCAGTGGTCATCCACTACCCAGATGGCGAGTCGCAGACAGCGATGACGACGACGATGGCCAATGCCACTACCGCGTCTACAGCAAGCAACGTCTCAGTCACTGCGATGAGCAACTCGACAACCCCAGCGAGCTCGTCCTCGACCTCATCCTCGACGTCCAGCGCCGTTGGTAACATGCAGGGAATGAGGAGGAGGAAGAGGCACGCCGACCAATCAGCCCCTTATCGCCCTCCTCACGACGAGAGCACAACCAACTCAGGCTCCAACTCCTCCACTATGAGCAGTACCGCAGCGTCTTCGTCGTCGACGTCAGTGAGCAGCGAATCCGTGGTGTCCACCATAGGTGGCGTAACGTCTTTCCTGACGTCCATCGCGACGAGTACCTCCTCGGGCTCTACCTCGCTAGCATCCTCCCCTGCCACCTCTGCGGTGTCATCCTCTGGGTCCACCAAGAGCAGTTCTGGTCAGTCCGCCACAACGTCGGCAACTGGGACCGGTACAAGCAGCAGCTCTGCAGCCACCTCCGGAACCACGGGCGGATCCGCGAGCTCGGGCACCTCGAGCGCATCGGACCAGGGGACGAGCGCGGAAGGGAGCACGAGCACCGGTTCGGCCTCGACGACGCGCACCGCGTCGGCGCAGAAGACGACTTCCACCACTATCCTCTCGGAGTTCTTCACCATTCACCTGGAGGCGTCGTGAAGTCCTGTTGCGAGGGATGGTCGGGACTTTGAACACTTTGCATCATGTAGATACCCACTAGAATGATTGATTCGTTATCTCTGATCGAGACCACGGGCCTTGCTCCTGCCAACTAATGAAGAAGGCGAAAATAGATGGAGGCTCCGAGTTAGTCTCGCATATCACGATTGAGTGGGACGACAAACCTGGCGATAATAGGAGCCCGGCGTCGCTCACACCGGGAAGCTCGGCGAGCGTATCGAACAGATCAAGACATAAAGAGAGCACCGTCATCATAGCACAATCACTCACTATTCTCCTTCTCCCATCGACGGACGCGTAACATGAAGGGCAACACAGTAACAGGGACCTTCGTTGCGCTTTGTGCAGCCGTGCTGCAGGGTGTGGCGGCAGAAAACTCCGGATCCGTCTTCATATATCCGAACACGACCACCATCTGGCAGGAGAGCCCGCAGTACGCTGTCTGGTAAGCAGATACATCCCGGACCTATATGAGTATGAGGAGCACGTTCTGACGGCAACCCACCCTCCGTCCAGGAACACCTCGAAGATCTCTCCCGGGTTCGTCGGCGACGGCCTTCTTCAACTTCACGCTGTCGGAGTTGAAGATCCGTGGGTGATGGGTACGTGAAGGGGTTGCTTAATCAATGACAGCAACACCTAAGCTGACGATTCGACAGTGCCCCTCGCGGACCAGGTGAACGTATCGCAAGGAGGCTGGCCAGCGGCCATACCAATAGATGTCAGCACGTCTTACAAGTACCAGATCGCGCGTGAGTTACCTCGCGCAGCACGCGAATGCCCTCCGCTCACCATGCAAGCGCAGTGATCATTCACTATCCGGTGACGATAGGCAGTGTCGCTTCGCCCGCGAAGGCGCCTACCACCACACTCCTGTCGGAGCCCTTCCCCGTTGACTTCGGAAAGCAGTATTGAGATCCTGTTGTGAAAGCCGCCAGAACGCTGAGCATTCTCAATCATGTACATACCAGTGCGATGCGCCAGAATGACTAGCCATGATTCGAGAAACCGCCGTGGGACTGCAAGTAGTAGTCGACTGTGGCGGAACATGTTGCGACGACACCGCCGTGTCTGACTCCTGCGATGAGATGAAGAGGGCGACAATAAGCCACGACTCCTAGTCAGTCTATCGACTGTGCACAATGAGCAGGACAACCTACCTAGCGACGAATGGAGCCCATAGCCCGCACCGGGCACCTCGGACAGTCCGTCTAGACCTGATATGTATGAAGAGAGCAACTACAAGAGTATGCTCAGCGTACACGCATGTTCGTATATTCTCCACCCACTTACACCTTCTCAAGGATGAAGGCACGCACTGGACTGCCGACCTTGCTCACCGCCGCCACAGTGGCGATATTCTACCAGTATCACGGCGTGACGGCACAGGTGGTCAACGACACCGTGATCACCTACCCCGGCGCAGGCATCCAGTGGAACAGCACCGATCTGTTCCACAACATCGTCTGGTGAGCCACCACGTCCTCGATTCAACTTCGCAGCACAGTCAACTCACCAGATCGTGCACCGCGCGTACAGGGATGTCGACAAGATCCCCCCGGGGTACCTCGAGGGCGCACTTCTGGAGCTGCAGCACGAGAGCTTCGCCACACCTAGTGAGTTCACATCACCTGTCCACTGCGATCGTGCTGAGCATAACGCTGTCTTCAGTGAACCTTGCGAGCAATGTGAACGTCTCGCAGTGCCACAAGCTGATCCCTGTGCCGGCGGTCAACGACTCGGACGCCTACCAGGTCGTCTGTGAGTGATAACATCCACATCGCGAGCTGAAGGAGTACTCACGAGTGCATCAGTGGTCGTGAATTATCCCGTCGGCGCGGTCACGAGCTCGTCTAGCGTAGAAGATGCTTCGGAGACTGGTATCGGGACCCCAGTAGCCATCATCGCGAGTAGTGCAAGCTCGTCCGCCACAGCATCAGACGACCCCTCCTCCTCCTCCATAGTGCCGAGCAACTCCGCCGTCGAGGAGGGCATGCAGGGCATGAGGAGACGACATGCGATGCCGAACCCCTACCCCTACCCAGACGGAGCGTCTGTCACGACAGTCACCTCGCTGACCACGGTGACGACGACAGTGCAAGCCAGCGGCGCGGGTCCGTCGGCGACCAGCGACGCATCGGCGGCGTTGTCTAGTGCTGAAGCAGCGCTCTCGAGCGCCTCGCTGGCCATGTCCAGCGCGTCGGCCGCTCTGGCAAGCGTGTCCGCCGGCATGTCCGCATCGTCCCCGACGTCGGACCTGGCACCCTCCGCGAGTACTGACACGTCCGGCTCCGAGGCGAAGCCTACGGATGCAGCCCCATACGACGCTTCCGGGTCTGCTACCACGGCAGCTCCGTCCGGGACGTCTTCAGACGGGCCCTTGGACGGGCAAGAGGACGACACTCCTGCTTATGCACCGAGTAGCACTGGGACAGCCGCCCAGACGACTTCGACGTCGTTTGTGGGGGCGTACTTTGCTATCCATCGGAATACCGTTAGCGCATCTGCTGCTGTACCTTCCTCGCTGTAGGATTGCACAGCGTGTACGTACCTCTTAACAACACTAGTGTTAGCACGCTCTGCGCGGTGTATCGTGACGATCAGTGGTATGGCTGAAGGAAGAACACGGGAACGTACGCGCGAGGGCCTCGGGACTCGTCCGGCGCAAGACGGGAAGACCGAAAACGTCAGACTTGCGGACATAACGGCCACCATGATAGTTCCTGCGTATGCCCGGGGACCGTTAATCTGAGAAAGGCGTTCTAGACATAGGCAAGAGGAGTATGAGCGGTGGACGATGACCGCTGACCGCTGGTATGAGTTTGCGCTTCTATCCTCCGTTTGTTGAAGAGGAACAACGGACGACACTCTTGATGATGCATCGAGTAGCACTGGGACGGTCACGGCGGTGCAGACGACTTCAACGTCGTTCTTGGGGAGTACTTCGCTATCCGTCAGAATACCGTTAGCGCGTCTGCTGCTGCATCTGCCTCAGTGTAGGACTAGACAGCGAGTACTCACCTCCCACGAATTTACCGCGCTCTACGTTGTATTTCGTGACGTGCTGTATATGCGGATATGTTGAGCTGCTGGGGCATTTCATGGTCGAACTTGATGCGAATAATTGCAGCGTGGGTTCCCATCTATGTTCCGACGTGAGCTCCCATCTACATTCCGACCTGTTGCAGCGTGGGCTCCCATCTACGTTCCGACCTATGCGCTTCCGTATAAAAACGGGGATGATAAGTCGTATGGCTGAAGGAAGAGTAACGGAAGCGTACGTGCGGGAGAGTCAGGGACCTGGGATGGGCAAGTCGTCCGGCAGAGAACGGGTAGACCTAGAACGTCGGACACGCGGACATAACGGCCGCGATGAAAGTTACTGTACTCATGACGTCCCATGTCCGGAGAACCTCGAGTTGAGAAACGGGGTTCAACTTCCGCAAAACATGTGCGTTTGCGTGATATTCGGCTTCTATCCTCCGGTTGATGAGGAGGGACCCAGACTGGACGCAACCTAGACGTGCTGAGCCGGATTGTCGTAACCCAGACTCGACGATAAGGGTTTAGACGAGGGCGGAGACAAGCCGCAGGGAATCGGGTTGATCTCGAGTAGTAGCATCTGCGCCCAGAGGGACCGGGAGTGTCGACCTGTGTCGACATGTCCCGAGAAATTGGCCACATAGTGTGCTCGAGACCGACCGCTACTGCAGTATCAGCCTGGGCCCTAGGCCTCTTGAAATTGAAAGAGCACACAGGGAGGATTGATAGTATTGATAGCGCGGCGCAGCGTATGGGACACATGATATGTCGCCCGTGAGTCCGAAATCACAGTGCGAGATCGGGCCGACTTGTCATAACGGCGACACACTACAGGTGGAAGGTGTCTGTCGTGATGAAGAACTTGTCATGCAGAGCTGAAGCAGCCCGAGAACGCGAAGCACCCGTACCTCTCGTCACTAGCTTGCGCTCTTAGCTCGAGCCTATCCGGCGATGAGTATCGATGAGTAGAGATCCCCGTGGGACCTACATGAGGGACACGGCTGAGCCAACTCCTGTTCGAACGTGTGTGGAGAAAGCAAGACATGGATTTGTCGAGACGATAGGGAGCTGAAGCCAAGCAGACTCGTCGCGGCCAGGACATGAGCCTGAAGGAGCAGGAGCAGGAATTAACGCGCCAGCCAATGAGCGTGGGCGAAAGCGTGAGAAAAGGCAGGAAAGCGGGATGGCAGTTCCCGGAGGGCGCATTGCGTGCGCCCGCTCCCCCAGAAACCCCCAAGGACGCATTTTGGACAAATCGATGGCGACGACAACCGCGGGCTCGTCTGCCCAGGCCTCGTCCTCCGCCGTCCACACACCCATCCTCGCAACCGGCGACTGGACAAAGAACCTCGTCCACCTCGCAAAGACCGCAGAGCTCAAGTGCGTCTTCCTGTCTATCGCGCCGTCCGCATGCTCACCGCCGCTGTTTCACTCTCTCTGTCGCTGCATTTCCGGGGTACTGCGCGCGGTGGCGTCTCCATCTCTCGATTGCGAATGTGCGGCACCCCCTCTCCTGTCGTCGCCCACGCGGAACGGCGCGTCCGGACGTGAAGGAAACATGCCCTGACGCTCCAGCTGCACACCGCGCACATACTCTCGGCGCATGCGGCGCTCGAGCAGAAGAGCAAGGCGATCCAGGACCTCAAGGAGCAGAAGAACAAGTGCGTCCACGTCTGTCCGCGGAGATTGTGACAGCAGCAGATGTCTCATGAGCTGCGGTCTCGGCAGGCTCGAGAGCGAGCGGGCACGGTTGCTGAACTGTTTGCGCGAGGTGCGTGTGTATGACCTTCCGGCTCGCGTGCTTCCATTCAGACATTCATCCCCCACTTCCCCATCCGCAATCTCAGGTCAATGAAGATCGCGACAAGGTCGATTCATGACGACTGTCGTTTCCGGGCACCATCCGTCTGACGTTGTCCCGTCCCTCAGGCTGATCTCGCAGAAGCCACCCTCGACCGAGAGTGAGTCATCCCTTCACATCTGTGCACGCCGGTCACTCACCAAACCACGCGCAGCGTGAAAGATCTCCGTCAGAAGATCAAGGCCATCACGGACAGCGATTACACCGTAGCGAAGCAAGAGGTCGACCGCCTCCGGCAAGAGCTCGGCCAACCGCCCCTTCCGAGCCTCCAAACAACCCTCGAAGAGAAGTCCGCGGAGTACGTCCTATTCCCGCTCACCGCTCACCGATCGCCCCTAACCATACTTACCGCCCCTCATCTCCTGTCACGCATGTGCCCCAAACCCGCTAGATACCTGAAAGCGCTGCGGTTACAGTCCGAGGCTGCCAACGCCGCCGCCGGCACAAAACGGCCCGGGGACGACCTCGGCGCAGACGGGCAGCCCGCCAAGCGGCCACGCGGCCGCCCCAAGGGCAGCAAGAACTCCAAGACGAAGGCCAAGTCCGGCGCAGCCGCTACCCCGCCCGTCGCAGGGGGCGCATCATGAACAACCACACGACGCGTCCTTCCTTTGTCTCGATCCTGGTCGTCCGGCGTGTCGGTGCGCCTCAGGTTCGGCGTGCGCTCTCGAGGGTCCGCGGTCGTCTTCTTGTCTTTCTATGTTTCTCTCTCCTCTGCTGTTGGTTCAAGTCCCGAGTCGCACAGCCCGTGTACGCTACGTGTCCCGCCGCTATTCAGTGTATCATTGCATTTTCCCGCTTATCACCCGCTCTGCGTTCCACCTTCAGCACCCCCGGTCCCCATCGCTATCTCGTACTATTATCAGTGCGCGTCCCGCCCGCTCGTGAGTCGTCTGCGCGGGTCTGGCCTCGCCGGTTGCACAGGAGACGACGATCCATCACCCATGCTTGTCCCCTCCGAATTCAATGGAGAGAACACTGATTAGCTGATCCCCCGGAGTCCCCTACATAGTGCGCGCGTGGCGTTTGACCTCTACCCCGCGCCTTCCGGTACGAGCCCGGCGAAACAGGTATGTCGAGCGCCCTCGTTCGGGGTATGGGACCGGGATGCTCGTCTCTGCACCGTTTTACCATAGCGGTACTGACGCAGAATATGCCTGACAGGGTGCCACGGTCACGCAGTCTGCACGTCCGGCGCAGTTGTCGCCGACAGACTACATATGTACCAGTACCAGGGCCGGTGTGCGACAAAGCCTGGGAGCGAGCGAGCACGAACCTGCGACGGCTCGATGCACAGACAAATGCCAATGGCAGCGGCAGTGATTTAAATGTGGCCTGCCCCCGGCGAGGCCCTGTCCGAATGTCCCGGTTGACGTGCGTTACGGTGAGTGCTAGTGCGAAACAACGGTGCGAGATCTTGCGAGATTCGTTGACCTCTCTACGCTCCAGTCCAATTGCTGTATATTGTCCCATGCGTTGTCTTTGCACCGTTCACCGTACTTTGTACTGACGCACAGACGCTGCAGCGCCACGGTCACGCAGATCGCCATGGTCGCACATCCGGAGCACTTGTCCCCGACATATCATACACCAGGCCGGCGCGACAAATCCTGGGAGCGAGCATGAAGCTGCGACATCACGACTCGATGTACGGGCAAATGGCAGCCGCAACATGGCCCGTCCCCAGCCACTGCCAGGCACTGTCCGAACGTCTCGGTTGACATGCGTTACCGGTGAGTGTTGGTGCGAGGTTAGCTTTGTTTGACATCCCTTCACGCTGCAGTCCAATTGTGCCCAACAGCCCGTCGCGCGCCACCCCGCCGTCCCTGATCGCCTCGCCCGCTCTCGCCAGAGTGGCAAGCGGCGGGGCGTGAAGAGCCCGTGACGGTGCAGCCGTCGCTCTGTCTGACTCCGTGCGCGTCGCGTCGCGTCAGCGCCACGCCGTGTGCGAGCCAGACATATCAGTCGAACAAAGGCTCGCGTACCGCTTCTCGCCTCCCGCACAGGACTCAGGAGGGACCGCCACCGTTAAACGTTCGAACGTTCCTCCACCCGAATGCTTCGTGATTTCGTTCACAGTACCGACGGTGCCCTCGGAAGGCGGCGAGCTCTGTATCAGCTTCCATCTTGCGATTCTCTAACATTGTTGATACATATGTTGATGCCCATCTTCGCCATCTTTCGCCAGCCATCCACGGAATTCGCTCAGCATCTGTCGACGACGACCGTACCCGAGCGCAATCTCCGACCCACCTCGGACGCTGCGGGCGTCGCGTCGCTTGCACTCCTCCCTCCCGTTCCCCCCGCCCCAGGGCCGCCCCGGGAGCGAGTGAGGAAGAGGGCGGGCAGCGGCCGATCACCCCACGCACGTTCCCGCCGGGCACATTTCATTGTGGCTCGGGATCAGGCGCAAGAGTCAAATCTGCACAGTCAGCGCCCGATGCCAGCGTGCCACGCGAGCACGGGGGATCTCGATTGCCCTATCGGCGTTTGTGCGGGTCGATCGAGATAGCGATTATATCCGATGCGTATGGGAGGTGGGTCAGGCACTCTCCATTTGGCAGGTCGCTTCTGAATCTGAATACAGTCCTCGAGTCGGGCTGGAGACGACGGGCGGGGGAGACGCGTGGGTGCCCGAGCCACTCGAATGCCCGATGCGGGGTTCGTGATGGGGCTCTCGGACGCGCGCAGGCTGCAGCAACTGCTGCACCGTGAAGACGAAGGTGACATCGGCCGATCGCAGAATCCTCCCACTGCGCGCTCCATCCCGGCCCAAGGCGTCCAACTCTGAGTCTGCACCGACCGGACTTTCGAGCCTGTCCACAGTGCATGGCACCCCGGGGCGTCGCGGCGCGTGGAGGTCCCGTCTCCACCCCGGACTCCGGAACGCTTCCAGGCGCGCGCGAGGGTGCGATGGTGCCGGGCGTCGTGTGCTGGCTTCTGAGCATGGCGAGTCGTGAGTCCTGCGTTCTCCCGCGTCCTGCTGCTGATGCTGAGCGCGGATCGGAGGCCAATTCTGTATGCAGGCGCGTCGTGCGAGCGGGCCGGGTGCGCGCAGCGCGCTGCGGCGCTCTTCACGGAAGGGTCAGAACGTCCACGCACAGAAGCATGAACATACTACGCGGAGGGGTGATGGGCACGAGCACGCGACGGCGCGCAGGAGTCCAGGACGGGAGGCGAGCTGCGAAGGACCTCTTTCCCTTCGTTGTGTTCTCTGTTCGCTGAATGTGGGCATTATTGGCGGCGGCGGCTGGCGGTGGGCCTCGCGATCGCGCGCGGCGCGCTTCGCAGGTTGCGATTCGCGATCGTCGGTGTGGCGGACGCGTACAATGTATGTACCATGTACATAGCAGCTCCCATACATGGGTGCTGTTCGTGATCTGGGCTGTTGGTGCTCGAATGCGGCAAGTCAGTAGGCGCGACTTCATTACAGTGGAAGGAGCGCGATCTCGATCACGCTCTCGTCAGACAAGCTTCGTCTTCTGCACGCAGCAGCAGCCAGCCATCCCTACATGCATGCCCCATGGCCAGTCTGCTGCGAGCGATCGCGCGACGCGCACGCAGCTGCAGGCCGCAGCTTCGACGTTCGGCGTTCGCAGGGAGCTGGCTGGGATCTGAGACCTTATTAGTAAGGCCTTACAGATCCACCCCACGAGCACGATAGCCACTCACAGAGTCCTCGCTCGGGCTTTGATTACTTGGGATTACAAAAGATTACAAACAAAGTTAGATGGCGTCGAGTATCGCAACTCCCAGAAGCTCGAAGAACGTCGATGGCACGTATTTCGGACTCGGGTTCGGCGGCGGCGGCGGGTTAGATGACTGCATGACGCCGCATGACTCGGAAGGTCGCCCCGGCGCCGGGCGGGTGGCATGGAAGGATGCTGAACGAGCCCGGATTCCGAATTTGACTGTACATATCGGAGTGAGCGCGACGAGCTCAGCGCGACGAGGAGGTCTCTCGAAGCTCCCAGGAATCAGAAATACACCTGGGCGTTCAGTAGAGTGCGTCACCGTATGACGTCTTCCCGCATGTCACATATGTACGTAGGTTCTCGCGGAAAGTCGGGACTCGGAAAGCGTTCGAGGATCCGAGACGCGGGATCCGGAGCTGTGGTCGTGCGAGTACAACCTATCGCCAGGACCCAGGTTACGCCGTCTTGTATGTATACAGTACCGCAGCGTCGACGGTGGCTCCTCCAATCGCAGCTCCCGATACCAATAATAATATTGCAGCGAGTACTGACGTGAACCCGCGGGCCTCCGAGTCCGAGTCGTCGCGCAGTAGCCGCGTCCACACCGCCTGCTGCCCCAAAAACTCTGCACTCACCACAATCCATCGATCGACCTTTCCTGCGCACGCAGGCCAAGACGCGAGGCCACGTTCGACGAACGATTCCGCCACAAAGCACGCCCACCGGCATGTCCGAATGACTCCGCAGCGCACACCCGGATGCAGGCGCCCGCCTGTGCCGCAGCGGATGCGCATGCGTGCGTTGCGTGCCTGCCGCGGAGACACGTCCGTGACACGACGCGGTGGCAATGTCATCGCTGCAGCCTGCTGCCGCCAGATTCGGCCCTCGCCCCTCGAGCCTCGGGCCTCGGGGCATCCGGCGCGACGCACGACGTGGGTTATTTGATGGCGTGACCTCCGAGGCTCGTTGCGAGACTCAGAGGACAATGAACGTGCGCGCCCGTGTGCCGGCCGCCAAGCGGACGAGGCTGAGCAAAGTCCACTTGCGTCGGACGAGCGAGTGCCTGCGAGTGCGCGCTGGGCGGCCATCGATATCGGGCTCGGGCTCGGAGTGGACGTCGCTTGCCACGTCGGTGCGAAGCGCATTTATCGCAGGCGGTGGAAACGCCGGAGAGCCTGTTGCGACTCATTGCAATTTTTGCACGCGATGCATTGCCCTGGGAGCGGGGAAGGGGGCCTGTCACATACGGGTGCTAATGCAGATGCGACGCGTCAGTAAAGTGGGCATTAATGTGGAATGCGAGTGCTAATGGACGCGACCGTGGTGATACAGCATGCACTGGGTCCGAGCAGGCACCGACGCGAGCAGCAGCTGCAGAACCCAGATTGCGCCTCGAGCCCCGCCGTGGATCGACACGTATAGATCTAGTAGATGCGTGCGTGCGTGTGATTTCCATTGTCGCGATGGATTGCAATCTAGCAGCAGATATTGCGGTATGCGCGTGCGGGACGGTAACGGGATGGAGAGAGCCCAGGCGCGAGAGGGTCGGGACGGGCGCCCGGGTGGGACGATGGCTGCGGTGGGCTCGATGGGAACGGGGTCCGGAAGCGAATGGGATGCTGGAGCGGTGGACGTGAGGCCTGGTGGAGCGCCGAGGGCGATAGGACGAGTGGCCGAGAATAGCAGGAGGAGGCACCGCGCTGGCCAGATGCGTCAAGGGCCCAGACGCGGTGGGGGTCGAGACGTATCGTCAAGCGTGAATCGACGATGACGCGCCTGGAGCTCCCTGGGCGTGAGGCCATCAACAGCACAGAACAGCACCTGCGCGCGGTGTGTGTTAGCAGGTACGAGCACGAAGAGAGACGGAGGATGACTGTGAGATGACTGAGCGAGGAGTGACAAAGGCGCGCGGGCAGGGAGAGATCGCGCGAGAGATGGGATCGGGGGGATCTTGGAGGCTTACGCGGACGGCGTCGGAGTGCTTACGTCGGGCGAGGACGCGTCGGATGGGTGAGTCAAGGCGCGGGTGGCCAATCGCACGGCAGCCCGGAAACAATCAGCGCCCCTGCGGCCGGCGTCTGACTGTGCGTCCACGGCATGCATTCCAATCTCAGATCGGGCTCTCCGTGCTCGCCCTCTTCGTCCTCGTCGCACTTTTATAAGCAGAGCCTGTCGCTGCCATGGCCTCCCCAACCCGCCGCCTCGCCCCGACCGGTCCCCCGCCACCGCCTCCCCTCCTCCGCCCCGAGCCTGCTGCCTGCCATGCTCGCCTCGCCAGTCCACCCTGCTAGCCTCGTCGACCCGTCCCTCCACTCCCCCGCCCTCATGGAGATCGTCGATATGGAGTTGAGTCGGACCCTCATCGGTGAGTCTCCTTTCGGTCCTGTCTCCATTCAGCCACTCATTCTTCTTCAGAGCATGTCGTAGACACAGTCACCGAGACGGTCGACTACGCATTGGGCCGCCCCTCCTCATCTACCCGCGGCCGCTCTTTGTCGCGGCACTCGGAACACTCCAAGTTCCTCAAGTTCGTCACAGACGTTCTTCACCGCGCCGAGATCAAGGTCCCCGCTCTCCTCGTCACCCTCGTATACATCGAGCGTGCAAAACCACATATCCAGATCGCGCTCGAGCAGTGGGCTCACGAGCGCGTCTTCCTCGGCGCACTCATCCTCGCAAACAAGGTACGTTCCACATGCACCCCTACGTCATTGAGCACTCGTGCTGACTCTTCTTCTGCAGTACCTGAACGACTCTACTCTCAAGAACGTCCACTGGGCGCTCTGCACGGGGGTCTTCGGCAAGCGGGACATCGGCCGCATCGAGCGTGAGTTCCTCGATGTCCTCGACTTTGAGCTCTCCGTCCACGAGGCGGACCTCCTCGCACACCACGACACCCTCCTCGCCCTCTCGCGCCCCGCCCACACCCACGTCGCGACGCGCGAGCAGCACAAACGCCACTCGCGCCGCACCAGCTCGCCCCTCGGCTCGCGCTGGTCCACAGACTCGAGCGACATGGACGTCGACTCCGAGTCCTCCTTTGAGAGCGTCTCGCTCCCCCGCACACCCGAGCCCCTCGCCGCCTCCACCGTGCCCTTCCCCACCAAGCCCGAGCTCGACTTTTCCGCGAACGTCTCCGCGCACCACGACGGCGCCGTGCACCTCGCGGACACGCACCATCCCCATCCGCATCGCACGCAGAGCACACACCAGCGCGTGCGCTCGTCCGCGATGTCGCTCCTGCGCGCGTTCCCGATGCCCTTCCACCACACGTCGTCGTCGCATCCGCACATCGCGGACCCTCCACTCGCCGCACAGCCGATGCCCGTGCGCGCATAGGCGCGACCCGCTCCGCCTTCGCTGTACAAAACCCCCGCCCCTTTCTGCCCGCGCCCCACCACCACCGCCATGACCACGACCACGACCACACCACGCCTTTTGCCGCGGGCATTAACTTATTCCTTCGTCCTATCCGAACCGATCTCCATCGCTCTCGCATCCGTCGCACTGCTGTAGATCTACCATACGCTCCTTCGCCCCGTGCTCTGCATTTTCTCCCTCTCGCGTCTCCTCTCCTCTCATCGTCTCTATCATCATCTCATCCTCTCTCGTCGCATCAACCCCAACGATATTTTTTCTGCAACGCAGGCCCGAGCCTTTGCTTATAATTCACCCATCGGCCCCCGTCTCATTCCATTCATCCATCCTCATTCATATGATCGTCCGCATCATTGTTGCATATGCTTATTGTACCAGTAGTACTACTTAGTTTAGCCTTCACATTCACATTCACATTCAGAACGTCCACAGTAGCAGTGGAAATGACATGCCCGTCGAACACCCGAATTGTCCCCTCCTTGTGTGTCTGTGTGCCTCAAGCTCAAGCCCAACGCCACGCAAGAGTCAAGACGCGTTGGTTACGAGGTAAGTGAGCAGGGTGCGCCGCTGTTCAGTCGGTATTGCAATTAACCTGTACTACTTACTACTGATTCATCATGCAGCATACATCAGCAGCGACCGACGCCCTCGGCACCCAGCTGGTCTGACAGTGACACCCTGGCAGGCCAATTCGGCCCAAAGGGGCATGGCGCATACCTGCTCGCGACGAGAGCGCCCCAGCCCAGGTGAGTGCGTCCATAGTACTTGATCATGACTGTTGGGCGTTGACGTGGACAAGCCAGGGTCCCGAGCGTCCGCGTCCGCGTCCGCGTCCGATGTCGGCCGTGACAATGACCATTGACATGGTTGACACGTACTGCCATACACTGTACACTGAACACTGAACTGACTGCAGTCCAGGGACGATATATTGCAATTACACTGCGGATGCAGAGAAGCTCGGAAGGCCTCCCCGCACGCACGCGTGCATCCCCGCAAGCTTGCAATCAGTCAGCGGCGCACGGTGCGCTTTGCACGGTGGCCTCTGCAATCATCCAATTCTCAATTCAGTCCAGGATTGGGGACGGGCTCGTGGCGGCGCTGGCATGATCACGATGGCACCGTCCAGGGAGCGCGCTGCGGGCTTGGTAAAGTCGCTCGGCGCGCGCGCTATCCTCGGTATGTCATATTGTCAGCCTCTGACGAGCCCGGTCCCACCGCACCCCCGCACCCCCGCAGTACGTGTCACTGATGCTGGCTAAGGCTTGGAACGCGAACGTGCATGTGTCATCCGCACTTACTGACTTGCTTTCCGAGTTGCTATCTACAGATTACAGTCTTACGGCGGTCCGGCGAGCACCAGCACCCCTACCCCCAATTGGCCTAGTCACGGGAGGTTTCAACGTCTCGAGGCGCAGTCGGGCGTCCGGCGCAGGCACACCCCTTTTGCAAGCAGAGGAAGCGCGAACGAGGCCGTGGTGGCCGAGCGTCCCAGTGCCAGCGCGAACGCGAACCGGGTATGTGCACTGGCAGTACTCTGCTCTACTTACTTACTGCTCCCGCAGTCCGGAGTCCGGACTCGGGACTCGGGACTCGGGATTCGGGACTGTGTAAGCTGGATTGCGCCCGCGATCTGCGCATGCGCCGGTCGGGGTACGTCCTCCTGCACATACTCCACGCATCGTCGTATTGTTATTGATCAGCTACTTTCCAGTCAGCCTCTGCTACTGAGTACTGAGCGCTGAGCGCTGAGTTGCGCCCCTAGGCCTGTAGGCCGCGGCTTCCGAACGTGCACAGTGCGGACACGGACACGTTCGCGCGGAAGGTCATGCTCAGGGGTATCTGTATGTGCAGTTCGCGCGTGTCGTGCCCTCCGTCCGTCCGGGAACTGCACGGTACTGGTAACTGCGGTGCCTGTGTGCCTCTGCGGTGGGTCGATGTTCGACGCTGCAGCTGCAGGCACTACTGGGAGCGAGTTCGCGATCGACGCAGCAGCGCTGAGCGCTTCGCCTCTGACATCACTCATGACCGAGTAAGTGAAGTAAGTACTGAACGTTAACCCATGCCCGAAATTCCCGGTCCCCGACTCCCCGCAGGGCGCAGGCAGAATCACATCCTCAAGGCCGCAAGGCCTCACGGCGAGCCACCGTACGTATGCCGTGCGTATTTCTGATGGTTGTGCTGATAGCGCGTTGTTTGACTCCATTTCAGGGCTCCGCGGACCCCGAGTCGCCCGACGATCGACTTGAGAAGAGGGTTCGAATCCGTCGCGGCGTCGTGGCCCAAGGCTGGTTATCGTGTATCGTGGCGCGATACAAGACCCCGCACCATGCACGAAGTCTGGAGCATCATGCATCATGCACAGTGGCACTGGTCCGGGACTCCGAAGGCGTCGCACTCCGCGAAACCGTGATATTCGCGATCGTATTCTGGGCTCATGCTCCAGCCAGGCTGATCCCGGATGTGGTGGCCGAAACCAGCACAGATTGTGCAACCATCACGTACCTTGTATCGTGCTGGTGAGCTGCTGGTATGGTCCAGACTTACGCGCATATGATGGCTAACACGCACTCGCTGGGTCGTCAGACCGTCTAGAGCTATAGCGGTCGACCCGGCTTTTGCGGCATCTTTGTGCCGCTTCGAATTCTCGAGTTCATGCGGTGTATAGCCTCGCTCTGGGTACGAGAACAGGACGACACTTGAACTCAGCGTACTGCGGCACACAGGGACTTCGTGCAGAGATCTAGCAGGCGCAGGTAAGTACGTCCGTGGTTCGATGCAGGGTGAGCTGATCTACGCACTTGCCTTCCGCAGACCATCGCAGGTTTGCGCCACACTTCCTTGCTTCGTGTCAACGTCCGAGAAAAGCGGGCCACTTCGCCAGACACCATGCATAGAAGTACCCATATCGCACGCTCAGCAAACTACGGCATTCATATTCCTGCAGCGCGTCCTGGTCCCATGCATCGAGGCGCTCCGCAAGTCGCCCAACGACACGTGAAGTGCGCGCCCTCAACCTTCCGAGTCCTCCCCATGGCACATGCATGAAGCGCAGGATGCACTCCGCAGCGAATGGTCGCCCGCAGCCGCAGCCGGTCTTCACACTCCAGCTTCAGGACCGCAGCCCGACATCGCTCTGGCAGCATTGCCATTCACGGCGTTCTTGCTCTCCGGGCCCGGGCGTGCCTTCCGCTTAGGAGCGGGCGGCGCGCGCCGTGTCTACACGACACGGTCGGAAACCCTGCGAGCTGACCGTTGCTCGTTGCTCGTTGCTCGTTGCCGGTCGTACGTCGCGCCGGGGCGACGTCGAGAATGATGAAGGCGTTGTTGTGACTTGTCGCCGACCGGCGACGACGCCTGATTCTGTTGTTGAAAATTAATCTCCAGGCTTGGTGTTCTCGGGGCTTCGGTCGTCGCGAAGCCTGAAGACCCGACGCGCCGAGGGACCAGCGACGTACGCGTGGATGATTGACACGTCTTCTCTGTGAATTGTGGTATGTGGCGGTACCCAGGCAATTTGGGAAGAACAAGTAGCGCTGTTGCGCGCGTTCCGCTTGTCACGGCGAGCTGCAGACCGCTCGTGCAGTGCAGCATCCTGTGCACGCGTGCAAGCGAGAACATAAGACGGATGCTCCCCAGCTTAGCGAGGTGTAGGAGACGGCAGATGAGACGCTGCACGTCGTGCCACGGTCGTGTCGTCCCCGGCCGCGGCACGGCAGACGTCCTGTACGAGGCAGGTGACGGTGAGTGACTCATTCATCCCGTCCGTTCGGACTGGCGAGGCATGATATAGCACTTACAGACGACTGACGAATCACTGGCAACTGCTGTGGCGTCTCGAGGCCGAAGTCTTGATTGTATGAGTATGTGGCCGCACCTGCGAGCAATCATCAACAACTAGGCCGGCAGCGCATCATATACATCATACTGCGCCACTGCTCGACGCATCTGTGCTCACCAATATCTGCACGCCCGGCCAACTTGAACCCACCCGTGCGCCCGAGTGGCCCCATTGCGGTCTCCGTGTGGCGCCCCGGTGTATACTCGATGATAGCATGGTGGTGAGTCTGCACCCGAAAACATACGCGTATCTCGAACGACGCTGAGGTCAGGGACTCCAAGTACACATGGGAATGACTTTGGCGATCTTCGAACGCGGCCGAGACAACTCACCGTCACTGGTCAGTGTTTGCGGACAGCACCTCCAGGTTGCGACCCTTGACCGCCGCTGACTCGCCCGCTCGTACATCCATGGTCAGTGGTACGTGCACATCATCCGAGCTGACCAGGACCCATATCCGATACCTCTCCCGAGGCCCGAGGCCCGAGGCCGGGTGAGTGAGCGTTCGCATTATTACCCAACAACGCTGTGTCAGCCCGCTCCTGTCGACCCCCCGCCCGGGTCGGAGACATCACTGCGGCACTGCCAACGACGGTGTCCGGAGTCGGGACTGCGGCGCGGCGCAGCGAGCTGAGAGATCTCGCCAAGATCGTGCGCCCAGAGGCGTCGAAGATCGCCAAGTTGTGGACGGCTGCGCGATGCTGTTGTGGCCGGGAGAGCAGAGATCGTGACGGTGGTTGTGCAAGAGGGGTAGGCGCTGAGCATCACGCGATGACGGAGACGCGATGAGTCACGCGTTACGGGTCGCGTCGCGCGCGACGCGTTCCGCTCCTGATCCACAACTCGACGTGAGTGATATCGCGCAATCATACTGCCAGAGCTGACAAGTAGCAAGGCTGCGATAACTGATCATATATAGACGAACGGAGGTACAACCCAGGATCACAGGACTAAGAACTCATTTGGCATACTTACTTAGGCTATTTGTCCGCAGCCTTGCAATGCGGTTTGTGGTCTTTCCAGTGTCGCTTCTGACATACTGAACCGCAGTACCTAAGTCACACCAGTCAGCATCTCGACACTCCTGAGTAGGCCACAGAGGTTGGAAACCTACAGTTCAGTCCCACATCCCCCGCATTTCTTCAGCATGGAGCTCGGGTTCGCGCACATCGAACAACGCGGAAGGGGAACACTGGACACAGATGGCCGCGAGACCGAGGCTCCGGGGGCATGGGAGTGGTCGCTGACGAAGAAGGTGTACTTCTCCAGGTACTTCTCCACGTCGTTCACGCAGTCCACGCTCGGGGGTGCGGGGACCACACGGGCGTTGAGAGTGTCGTAACGCGTCACGAGGCTCCCGAATTCACGAGTGCCCTGCGCGTAATACTGCAGGACAAGCTTGACAGACAGGTCCGTTGGATCGATCGTGTCGGCGGTACCGAGCCATCTCTCGAAGCGTTCAGTTTGTTTGAGTTTCTGAAGGATCGGCTGGGGTGAAGAGGACAATCAGTGCTTCTACTTGTGCAAGAAGCAGCAACGATACTCACCTGTAATGCTGCGAGATCCTCGCTCAGCTCAGGGCCCCGCATGGCAATTGTGTCGAGAATGTACCAACTCAAGACCTCGCGCATCTCACCAGCGTCCGGTGGTGCCTCTGCCATGAAGGTAAGGGCATTCTTCCGCGCCATCTTCAGTGCCGCCAGTCCCAGTTCCCGCTTGTCCCCCTGCGTGCCAGGCATGTTGTACGTCACCGCATCGCGCAAGAACATCTCCCCCATGAAGCTAGGATAGCGCACTCCGCACACTAGGAGCTCGTGCCGCACATACGGCGTGACGTTGGTGCACTTCAAGCCCCGGATGACGGCCTGCATGGACTGAGTGTAGTTAGAGCTGAAGCATAGTGCACGCTGCGCGTACGCGAGGTCCGGGTTACGAGCGACCACGTGTTCCGCGAGCATCACCAGCTTGTCCAGGTCGTGGTGCAACTGGAAGTATTTGAGCTCGAGTACGTCCGCGGTGTCCAGATCCCCCGGTCGTCCACGCTCCCGCAGCGCTTTGGCACACAGCGGGAGCGCGTCCCACCAATCACTGAACGGGAGTCCGAGCGCGCCCTCGAGCGGTCGCCCGTCGCGCGGGTCTTGGAACCACAGCTTGGCCATGCCGTACTGGCTCGACAGGACAAGCTTCCCCAGCCTCTCGCCGAGCACGCAGAGATCGCGTTCGCGCGAGTCGACGAAGTGGTTCATCGCGGCCGGGAGATCCTCGATGCAGGCTGCTGCATCGAGCTGAGATTCGCAGTTGTCGAGGCCGTATGCGTTCATGAGGTCAAAGAGATCGCGCGGAACGGGACCTGAGACCGCAGCAATGAGCCGATTGGGGTCTATATTCCGCCGTACTGATCCATGCTCGGCCAATGGGAGGCGGATGAAGCCGCTGAGAGCCATGCACCGGGCATGCACGCTGTGGCTACGGAGGAAGGCGGCCAGGAGGGGAAGCAACGCCGGTGTCGCCCTGCACTCTGCGGGACAGTGGCGGGTCGTGGTCGCGAGGAGGTGAAGACCGTGATTGAACATACTGAGCGTGGCTTGAGGGAGGCTAAGCAGTTGGATGGTGGTCTCAATGACTTCCTTGATGGAGACTTGCGCTATCGCACGATGGTTTGGCAGCTTGTCGCCGAGTACGGAGTTCGTCGTGGCAGCCATGACCCCCATAACCAGTTCGGTGACGGCCGGCTTATCGAGGTAGGAATGAACGAAGCGGATGAGGACGTGGTTGTTACGCGCGACTTCGAACCTGGCGTCAGGACCACCGTGCTGTGTGATCACGGCAAGTCCCTGCAGTGCGAGAGGGCCTAGGTTGTCCGTTACGACGCGTTCCTGTTGAAGAAGAATTGGGATGATCTTTGAGATGATCCCTAAAACACGAGCAGGTGAGTAAAAACTACTATGCAAAGGGCCGAATCTGTAGATCGGACACTCACCGGATTGAATGAGTTTGTCTCGTAGGAGCGAATCGGCGCACATCATGGTCCATATCGAGAGGATGCAGCCAGTAACCATCGTGTCCCCACGTTCTCGAGCTGTAGTATACAGTCGGTCGAGCTTTTTCTGCATCTTCTCATACACGGCGTGAGCCTTCTTGAGCCCACCCTTGCTGTTGGGGTCTATACAGGGCAAGGTCAGTGACTGTCCGTCTACGAGCAACATAGCGCACCTGGTATATTGAGGTAGGTGCATAGTCGCGAGACGGGGAGGTTCCAGTCGTGTATGACGTCGATGCCTGCCCATACCGACAGAGGCACGACATATGCCGTGGTGAGTTCGATCTCGACTGGTGGCATGCTTGACAACTAGAGTAGCACGTTCAATCCTGGAGGGGCCTTTGACAGTCAGTATTTGAGGGTCGAGTGGTTGAGAAGCTGTGCGGACCCACCGATTTGCGTCTTCGGGCACAATGAAGCTCTCGGCGCCCATATGCGTCGGACAATTGCCTGGTACCCACGGCCACCCACTTCTGGGTGGGAGTAGATCTGGGTAAATTCTACCAAGTTAGACCGTCAGCATACCTTGATGTCACCGTACTGCTGTTGAGGAACATCGGTGGATATCATCGCATTGCGTGCACGGCGCAAACAACTTGAAGCCCGAGGACCTCTGAGTGCGTCGGCGCTTGCAGACATGTGAGCACGCATAGGTGAGACTCAGAGCGGTTGCTTGAAGCCGTCGACTCCTTGCGAAGAACGAACCTGATGCCCAGATCGAGTAGAACGTGGGCGGGACTCGGGAGGATGGGACGCGACAATCGCGAACAGTCACGCGTTATGTCTCGCGTCCCCAGGCGCTTCGGACGCTAGTACTGTAACAATAACCCATGATGCGTGCCTATGTACATGGTGTTACAAGAACGTACTGATTCACCACGTCCTGCGAGATACTTTACTGTCTCGGCCCTGCTCCAGGAGCCCGCGGTCCTGCGCCTTGTAAGTATAAGAGGGTGGCGAGCTTGGTTCAGAGCTGTCGAAGTGCGCGTGTCTCGTAGCCCGTGTAGATCGATGGGACCTACGAGTACTATCTGCAGCCTGCAGGCGATGGAGGTCGAGGAGAAGATGGACTTCAATTGCGCAAGTCGCAAGGCAGCCCTCGGAGCGCTGGGGTTGCATTTGGGCGTCTGCCATATTCGGGAAGGCGGGCCAGGGCGGGCCGCTGTCGATTCTTGGCGTCGCGGAATGCGAGCTCGCAAGAAAATGACCTTGACTCACACCACCACTCTCAGCGACCCTCGCGGGGTCACGAAGAAGAACCGGATACGCGAGGACCGCATCGTCTGGCCACCATAAGATCAGATAGCCCGTCTCCGTATCCTCCACAAGCCAGCACCGGCGGGCAGGCAATATGAGCGGTAAGTGGCATTGCAAGATTTATCGCGTGGCATCGAAGTCAATCGGACCTGTTTTTCTCGCGCATACAGCTACCGTCGTGCTCGGTGCGCAATGGGGAGATGAAGGGAAGGGCAAGTTGGTCGACATCTTGACCGCCGATTTCGACATCTGCGCGCGATGCGCCGGAGGGAACAACGCGGGGCACACCATCGTAGTCCCCATGGGTCCGGAGAAGGTCAACAAAACGTTTGCTTTCCACCTTCTGCCGAGCGGTGCGTTCAAGTAGCCCCTGCCTCGACGGTCGCGTACTGACGTCTTATCAGGCCTCGTGAACCCCAAGTGCACTGGCATCATCGGAAATGGCGTCGTAGTCCATGTCCCGTCGTTCTTTGACGAGCTCGAGGCACTGGAGAAGGAAGGTGCGCACAGTCACTCTTTCGCGCACCCACGCAGCAGATGCTGCGTCTCCTGGATTTTCGCACAGATTCGCTTCTCATGTCTAACGTGTAGTCATGTTGTCTGACCCCTCTCTGTTCCACAGGCCTCGACTGCACTGGCCGTCTCTTCATCTCCGATCGCGCGCATCTCGTATTCGACTTTCACCAGATCGTCGATGGACTCAAGGAAATCGAACTGGGTGGGTCGAGCATCGGCACTACCAAGAAGGGCATCGGTCCGGCCTACTCCGCGAAGGCATCGCGTTCTGGGCTCCGTGTCCACCACCTCTTCGACCACGACACGTTCGCAGTGAAGTTCCGCAAGGTTGTAGAGAATCGATTCAAGCGGTACGGCTACTTCGAGTACGATACCGAGGGAGAGATCAAGCGGTACAAGGTGTGTATGACGTTGGGTCACTCGCGATGTCCGTGCTGATACGTCCGTAGGCCCTCGCAGAGCGGTTGCGCCCCTACGTCCTCGACAGCGTCGTCTACATCCACAAGGCGCTGTCGGAGGGAAAGAAGGTCCTTGTCGAGGGAGCGAACGCGTTGATGCTCGACATCGACTTCGGGACGTATCCTTTCGTGACTTCGTCCTCAACCACCATCGGCGGTGTGTGCACCGGTCTGGGTATCCCGCCCAAGCGGGTCGGGACTACCATCGGTGTCGTCAAGGCCTACACAACCCGTGTCGGTGGAGGTCCGTTCCCCACCGAG
This sequence comes from Polyporus arcularius HHB13444, assembly GCA_004369055.1. Classification (NCBI taxonomy): domain Eukaryota; kingdom Fungi; phylum Basidiomycota; class Agaricomycetes; order Polyporales; family Polyporaceae; genus Polyporus; species Polyporus arcularius. Next base: position 95,113 of record ML210985.1, on the reverse strand, counting down.
CAGCTCAATGTACGCGTTATTTGTGAGCGTGCTTTGGCTTGCGCTGACGTTTGGTTCAGGATATCGGCACGCATCTGCAGGAAGTTGGCCGGGAGTACGGCACGACGACCGGACGTCGGAGGCGCTGCGGGTGGCTTGACCTGGTCGTGATGAAGCACTCGTGCCTTATCAACGGCTACGACAGCCTTAACCTGACGAAGCTCGATATCCTCGACGACCTCGAGGAGATCAAGGTCGCAGTCAAGTATCTCGTCGACGGGAAGGAGCTGCCTGGTTTCCCCGGTGAGTGCTCAACAGCGTCTGCTGCTTTACATATGCTGATGTCATGGCGCAGCCGACCTCGAGGTACTTGCGAAGGTGGACGTCGTGTACGTTACGCTGCCTGGCTGGAAGAAGTCCATCGCGGCGGCGAAGACGGTGGACGATCTGCCGGAGAACTGCAAGAAGTACATCGGCTTCATCGAGGAATTCCTGGGCGTGCCGATCGAGTGGATCGGTGTCGGGCCAGGAAGAGAAAGCATGGTGAAGAAAGAAGGGAGACTGCTACAATAGAGTACAATGTAGTCTAGAGCTGTAACGTACATACTTACAAGAATTCCGCATGCGCTGAAAGTCGGTGTTGTGTCGGGGCTTGGACGACATTCCCACGCCACCAGGGGTATAAGAGGGCGTGTGACAGCGTCGGCCCCCCTCCTAGTCACCTCCTCGTCACGACCGTTACCATCCCCTCCCCGCGACCCCCAGGCCTACACCGCGGAATATACTCTTCTTTAAAGCCATGGAAATGGACCCGAATGGACAACATGTGCCGTCGACACCGTCGTCGTCGTCGCGGAAGCGGTCGCGCGAGAACGAGACCCCGAGCCAGAGACACAAGCGCGAGAAGGCTGCAGAGAGGCAGCGCCGCAAGCGCGAGCGCGACCGCCAGGCGGGGCTGCAGAACATCCTCGCGCTCTCGCAGCAGCAGGTCCAGCAGGTGCCCCCACCGCCCATCGAGGTCCCGCCGTCGCCCGCGCAGCAGATGCAGGAGCTACCACAGCCGATGCCCGAGTACAAGGGCGAGGACCTGTCCCCCGAGGAGGTCGCGAAGCGGGACCGCATCAGGGCTGCCGCGCGGGAGCGGCAGCGCAAACACCGCGCGCTCGTCAAGGCCCGCAAGCTGCGCGAGCTCGGGCTCGACATGGGCAACGACATCATGCCCGCCCTCGACGAGTACGGCCGCATGTCCGTCGAAGGCCAGTACCCGCCCGTCATGCCCCACGACCTCCCCCCACACCCCCACCAGCAGCCGCACCCGATCCACGAGCCGCCGTTCCCCCAGGGCCAGCCCCTCGGCGGCCAGACGTTCGCGAGCACGCTGCTGCTCTCGTTCTCGTGTGCCCCGCTCCTCAAGCAACACCTCCTCCGGACGCTCTCCATGACGAACGAGGAGCTTGCCTCGCTCGAGCCGATCATTGCGCAGGCGTGGGATCACTGGGACCAGCAGGTACGTCCCCTACATGCCGTCCTTCCCGTCTCCTCACCGGCATCGCAGCGACGCATGCACTACGCACAGGCGCAACATGTGCAGAAGGCCCCGGACGAGGCACCGCCCCTCCCAGACCCGAATACGCACTTCAACGCGATGGCGGAGCACCCAGCGTATGTTCACGACCCCGCACAAGCGAACGACTTCCGTGCACGCTTTCATCGCCCCCTCGTCGCCCCCTCCCCCTTCCGCTCGAGCATCGTGCCCGGCTCTGCGCCGCAGGAGAGCGCACCGCAGCCACAGATGTCTGCGTCTGCACCGCCGGCCCCTGTGGTGAACGGGACCGAGCCGGTATCAGCCAATCCGCCCACGATTGATCCCCAGCTTGGGCAGGCAAGAGATGAGGCAGCAGGCGTAGCGGGCAAGCTGGAGAGGTCGTGAGGTTGGAGAACTCGGCGCCAAAGACGTGCGTGCTCCTCTGTATTTCTTTGTCGGGACTACGTGTATGGTTCATCATGTTTGTGTATTATAATAGGCCGCTCGCAGGGGAGGCTTTGTCCGCGATATAATCGCTGTATCCCATCGTGCTTGCATTCCGTCCCCCACATGAACGGAATAACTTTGCGTTTACGTAGGTGCACAACCGGCCAAAGGCTCAGATGTCTCGGGGTCGGCTATCTAGTTACGGCAGTTCCCTCCGTTACTCGCTCATCCTCTCGTCTCTCTCGGAAATGCAGCGCGCCGCTCTTCTCACTCGACAGCCGAGTATTAACCTTTCCTACATTAGCCTCGATCCTATCATCGCAGAGGTTGCCCTGTCGACAAGTCTCGCAGCCGCGGACATGAAGATTCGGAGCGCGTTCTACTAGCTTAGTGCGTACCCTGGTCCCCAACTCAGCCATTCGGTCGTGACATTATATCACTGTATGCGCAGAAGATCTCCGGAGCTATCCGGAGTTTCATCGGCTCGAGCAGCAGCTCGGGGACCCAGTCACGGCGTCCTCTCTGTCCAATGCGGACCCGGCGACGCTGAAGTATGGCGCGTTCGTGCTCTACTGCTTCCTTTGTCCACTCCCTCTGCTCAGCAAGAGGCAACAAGACGACGGTACGTCGCAAATAGTATCACAGTCTCAGTCAGTGCTGACGCTTTCTCGCCGTTGCGCAGTGTGGTTGGCTCGACTGGACGCGCTCCTGCAGTCAGCCAGGTCCCGCAGCCTGACGTGCGAGGCGCTCCTCTCGCTCGCGCACCTCAAAGAGTGCGACCGCAGCAAAGCTCTGGAACTCTGGAAAGGATGGTCTCGATCTTGTCGGATCTTCCTGACGGGAACGTCGCTGCAGGCACAATCGCCCGAGCGACGAGCGAGCGTCAGCCCGGATGCCCTCTCCGACGTGCTGGACGACGAGGCACTCCGGGTTGCGTAAGAAGTCATCGAAGACACGCTCGACAGTGGGCCGCTCTCACTCCCATCCTTGTAACGATATTCTCAAGTTCCTGCGGGTATCGGTGTGGGCGGCACGCAACTCCGGAGAGAGATTCGACGGCCACGTCGCCGAGTCGCTCCTTGTACTCCTGCCGTTCTCCCGCAGCAAGATCGTTGGCATACGATGTCTCGCTGTTGTAGCTCTGACGTCCCTCGCGTCGTCTGATGGACCCTTCGACAGTTGCATGATCACGCAAGCCGGTACATGCCCGCTAGGGGCAATGGAGCAGCGGGCGACGGCGTCATGGCAAGGTCTGAACGACTCGCCCTTTGCGACATTCCTTGCCGCCTTTCCAAGTGGCGACAGGTATCGCTCTGTGATGACGCAGTTCTACCTGGTGCCCAACGTTGATTGGCGCAGCCTCGGGTTCGCACTGGTCGAGATCATCGAGGAGCCCACCGATCCGAGTGCACAAGGACTGGAGATCAACGCGAACGACTCGGGGACTGACTATCCAGCCTTGGAAGATATCAGTGAGGCGCTTGTGGTGGCCTTGATGGACGAAGCTCGCGATCCTGAGGCCGCTGCCATCCTCCGGCTGCGTGCCGCTCTGGCGAAGGGCAGCTACATGGACGTACTGGCACAAGCACGCAAGGCTGCGCAGGACCACCCGACTTGTGCATTCGCGCACTGCGTCCTCAGTCTCTTTCCCGATCACGTTGAAGGTCTCAAGGCAGCGAAGAAGGGGCTCATGTGCGTGAGCGACGACGCATCCCCGATGCTCAGGCGTTGGCTGCTTTGGCGCGCTGTCGTGCATGCGGGGCTGCAAGGCCTGTCGCTTGCTGGGCGCACGATTTGCGGCGAAGGTGGCGACATACGCTTGGGCGTAGCACTTCTCGAGTCGGCCTTGAAGGACGCAGAGACTTTATTGCGGGTGATCAATGACGAGGATGACAGCTTTCCGGCGCAGGAGCAGGTGTTTATCTGGTTCGTCCTCCTCAGTGTTGCTCTACATGGCACTCCGGCTCGCCTCCCAAATTGCACGACGGTCAGTCACGATCCTCATCCGCTGCGATCCTCGCGCTCATGTGAACAACAGACGCGCCTGGTCAAAGATAACGGACGCGATATGTCGCCGGAGGAGCATGGGGACTGCTGGCTGCAGCTCACTCCGTATAACGATCTCAAAAATTGGAGACATTTCAAGAATTGGTCCGGCGCAGTCGATCGAATTGACGACCTCATCTCAAGCACGACCGCTCGGAAGAGCCTCCGCGGCGCCTGGCCTCGGTTTTGTCTATCGTGCAAGGTTCCTACCGCTGTTGTTATGAATGACGCATATTGCGACGAAGGCTGCAAAGCGGCGCACCTGAACGCTGAGAGAGCTCGGTCATCTCGGCGAAGGCAGGGCGCTAAGCGATTCTGACCAGACTTTTCATCTATCTTCACATTGTTGTCTTCTACAAATCAAACAGTAATGCGGCAATTCTAGTGTACCTGGATACTGTGAGGATAATTCTATTTGGAAACCCCGGTTCCGCAATGAAACCGGGTTTCTCGAGTAATAGTCGGCCAATTGTAGTTTCAAGGCCGGCCGGGGTTTAGGCGCCTACGGCCTGGATCTGGATCTGCGCCCGAGTGGCCCCGCGGTACTCATGTCCTCTCGCGCCGTTGTCCAAGTCCACCTGTCGAGCGTGACAATAGGTAATTCATAGCCTCTCTAAGTTCCCAGAAGAACACTTACTGACTGCCAGTTCTAGTTTCAGGCCTCCATCCAGGCAAGACTCGCAGCTGCCAGTGCCAGCCTTGGCCTTTCAAGCAGGGCTACTGTACTTGGCTGGCTGCTTGTAGATGATTAGGCACCCTCGTGGAGCCCTGGTTTTTTCTGTAACATATGGGCCAATTTTTAGTGCATTATTCGTGACTTTACTGCACCTAGAGACCTGAACTACGCCTGCACGCACATAGTACGTCATAACCCTGCGATGATGACCACCTGTTTTGGGACCGAGTGAGCGCCTACCGGCCGGGCTCTCGGAGCCAGTTTGAAAACCCAGGGTGCGAGAAACCCGGCTGCGCGTGCACCCGGGGTTTCCGAATAGAATTATCTTCACATTGTTGTCTTCTACAAATCAAACAGTAATGCGGCAATTCTAGTGTACCTGGATACTGTGAGCATATAAGCGGTATTGAGTTTGCCAGAACCAGAGAAAGTTCGACAGCCGTGTGCATCTCGGCAGTGGCCGACGGTGGCATGTAAGTATATAAACACGTCTCCTTCTCTTCTCCTTCCGCTTCCCCGCCTCTCAGGATACCCTCTCTATCACCGCCATGTCTGGTATGCGCAAGGGCCCCGGCGCGGCTCTCGCAGGCGACTCCTACCTCATCCCAGATGCGCTTTTTAAGGACATCAACGATGGCTCGACGTGGACCTTCGCCATCTCATGTCTGAGTGATGCTCTGAAGCTTCCCGGTAACAGCTCTCTGCTGCCTGTGATGCGTACCGATGGCTGACTTAGCCCTGCAATCCACACAGATTTGTCAACTCGGCATGGTCTCAAGAAGGTTCATACGCGGTTCAATGAGATCTACAAGAAACTCAATGCTGCGTACAATGCGGGAAGACGCGAGGGCAATGAGAAAGTCATGGGCGCTGTTGTCGGGATGATGGCAAAGATGTGTTCAGATGCTATCCTCAGGGATAAGCTGTTCGAGAAAGGCGTGTATTCGCACATTGCTTCGAGTTCTCGAAGGCTGACGCGTGACTATCTCCCTTAGGGATGCTGAAGAAGATTATACCCCTCTTGGACTTGGACTCGACGCGTCACGTCGCGCTCAACGCGCTCGTCATGGTTACCCACCACGGCGGCGAGGAATCGCGGGTGCAGATTGCTCGTCAACTCAACAAGACACTCGTCAAGCTCGTCCAGGATCTGCCGGACGACCCCAAAGCTATCGAACTGGCCATCAGCACCATGGACCACGCTACAGAGGCTGTCATAGCGAACGAGGACCCTCCCTCTCCCGTTCTCGTCAAAGAGATCGATGTCCAGTCCGTGCTCGCGGTAACTGTCGCGGCGTTGCGGAAGCCGACCGTCTCCTACACCCTCGTGTCTCACGCGCTCAACCTTCTTGCCTCTGCACCCCAGCACTGTCCGGCCATGTGCAAGGCCGTTCCAGGTCTCACCGCGCTTACCGCAGCGTTCTTGCGGAGCAAGAACATCAATATTCGCGCCACAGCGATGGGGGGACTCCTCCGACTCCCGATAGCAGAGTGCGAGCAGGACGCGATGCACTTCGATCCTAACGGACTGATGGCCGCTGCTGCGGCCGGGCCTCCCGACCACCTGTTGGACATTGCAGTCGACTACGGCGTAGATCGTTTAGACCTTCATGTCATGCTCAAGGCCATGGGCGTGTACACCGATGCCATCTCGCGCGCGATGCAGGACCGCGATATGTACGCGCTCGGGAAGAAGCTGGTAGATCTGACACAACGCGCGGAATATGTCATCGCGGAGGGCGGGTGGCAGAGCGCAGACGGACGCGTCTTCGGGGCCGCTGAGCTTGGGAACGCTCCCTTCACGCGCTGGACGGATGCTCTCCCACTGTGTGCGAAGGCCCTCCGAGCGAAGGGAGGCAAGGACGACTTGGACGCCGCCGACATCCTCGACATGAAGTTTCTTATCATTCGCCAGCGGCTTCCGGAGGCCATCGCCCTCGGAAACGCAGCTATCAAGCGGAATCCGCGGCTCGCGTACGCCTACTACATTATCAGCATGGGTACGAACGTTGAAGAGGGCCTTCGTGCGGTGAAGAAGGGCTTGAAGTGCCAGAAGATTACGCCCTTTGTCCGGAATCAGTTGCTCTGGCGGGCGACATGCCATGCTGGACTACGCGGGATGGAGATCCTGCAACAGGCTCGAGAGGGTGACATGGCAGCTCGTGCCGAGGGTACGGCGTTCCTCATGTCCGCATGGGAGGACGCGAAGACTTTCATCTCCGAGGCGCCGCCAGACACGCGTCATATGCTGGGCATGATCGGCTGGTATGTGCTGCTCACAATCCTCATCCGGGGACCAGAGCTCAGCGAGGAGCTGCACGAGTTAGATGTGAGTGTTCGAATCCACTGAAGCTGCATCAACTCACCATGGTCGAGCAGCCGGCGCGCAGAAAGATCAGGGCGTCCCTGGACTTCATGAAGTTCGTCGGTCACGCGGTGAAGCGCACACAGCTCAACCTCACGCGCGAGCTCGTCCTCAACTTCTATACCCCGGCCGCGAAGGAGTGGGGAGCCCTTGTTGAACGTTTCGACAAGCTGGACACACACGGTAGCACTGGGGAAGGCGCGCGTACGCCCTCGTCGCTGTCGGACGACGACTTGTCCGAGTGGCTCGGGAACGTCAGCATCGACGATGAACATGCGAACCACGACCACCATGGATGCGCCGGTCATGCACCGGGGTCACAGGTCCCTGCGACCGCCGAGACTAGCAGCTACGAGTTGTACCGGTGTTCATGGTGCGGCAATCCGAGCGCGGTCCTGAAGAGATGCGGCGGCTGTGGGAAGACGAGGTGAGTCCCTATGTCAACGACGTGGGATTTGCGCGTGCTCATGCGCTGAGATGCAGGTACTGCGATGGTGGATGTCAGAAGTTACACTGGGCAGACCACCGTACAGAGTGCAAGTCCCGGAATGGGCAATCAGGTGAATGAGGAGACGGACCATTAAGTACTTACGCGCTTCCAAGACTTGCTGTCTTATATGTATCATACGACACGATAACTGAACAACGAGATTGTGCACAGTTTTGCTCGAGCAGCCTGAGGAGGACCGAGGAAAGCAGTTCAGCGCCTGCCGTCACGGTCGACGCGTCGCATCGCGAGTCGTAACGCGTGACGCCTCGCGTTCTTTGCACCTTCCACCACCCCTCCGCGGCGAACATAATCCCAGCGGCGCGACGATCTAAACTCGTATCAAAATGTCTCAACCACGCAATTCTCAACAGAGAGGCTCTCGCGATTTGTACGGTTGGCTGCATACCAACACTACAGGGAGGAATCCAAGAGAAGCCAGAGACAAGACGTACGAACTATTGCGAATTCCGAGTGAGTGTTGGTGATCAGAACGGAAGGCGTTTGCTGAAAGTTGTCGGCAGATTTGAGTAGGCGTAGCGGACTCAGAAGGATGCATCGCCGGTTTCCAGAACTGGCCCAGGACCTAAACGAAATCTTCGACACCGCTCGTGCTCGCCACAGCATGCACATCGTCGATGCTATCGTGAATATCTGGGGCCGGTTGTGTCCTGACGCCATCCTCTGTCGGGGGCTGATTGAGAGCGGTGTGTGTTGTTTGTACAAGACTCGCCTACGGATGGCTCATCTCGATCATCTCCAGGGATTTTGCCAAAAATGCTGAGTATTCTCAGCAGCCCCACAGAGATTCCTCGCGTCTTTGTCACCCTCTCTCTGATCTCGCAGTACGGCAATGACGACGCCAGAGGTCAGATTCTGCGTGGTGCGTCCCAGCTGGTCTATGCGATGTCGATATGGCGCTATCCAGTCGTGATCGAGCACGCCGTGGTGACCTTGGCCCATTGCTTCGAGCCCCAGCTCTTCAGCGAGAGGACAGTCCCCGGCATGATGCGGGAGACTCCACTTCCCTCCATTCTTTCGACCACTACCGAGCTGTTATTCGCCCCCCCTACGCCCTCGCCTCGCACGGTCCTACATGCTCTACCGATCCTCATGCTCGGCGCTGAAATATTCTCGGCGCTCCCTGAACGCCAAGAAGAAGCAACCCCGATCCTGGAACTGCTCGCCGTTCTCATCCGAAGCCCAGACATCAGTCTTCGCTGCGCCGCTATGTGGCTGTTCTCTCACTTGTACTCCGAAGACGAGCCTGCCGACGTCGACCCGCCATCCACATTCATTACCCATACTGAGCAAACCGCATCGCACGAATATTGTCAGATGGAGAGAACCTCGCAGCACTTCGTCGTTGCTTCCTGGGATTATCTCAAAGACCGGGATCTCCTGAAGTTCGGCAGGTCCATGGTCGCCATCATTCAAGAAGCGCAATACCTGTATGTCGACGGCTTCGCCCCGACGCCCGACGACTTCAAGATTGCGAAGCTTCCGTTCAAGAGCTGGGAGGAATGTCTTCCCGCAGCCGCCGCATTGCTGCGCCAAGCGGGTGAGCTCGACGACGCAGATCTCTTAGAGCTGGAATACCTCATGATCACCACGTCCGTGGAGCTGGCTGCGAGCCGCGCAAAAGAGGTCATGGCGCGGAATCCTCAGCATGTCCACGCGCATTTTGTCTTCTGTACGACGAGTCAAGATCGCGAAACATCCTTCCAGGTCGCGATACGAGGAGCAGAGTTGAAGAAAGTAACTCCCTTCTGGCGGCGGCAGCTGCTGGTGAATGCGACGGAACTGTCCGGCTTGAAAGCGTGGAATCTACTTCTCAGCGCCTCTCCCTCTGATTGGCAGAGACGCAGAGCCGGGGAAGAGTACCTCAAAGCCCAGCTAAACTACGCGGAGACGTTCATATCGATAGCTCCTCCGGATTCGCGTGATCTTCCCCGCATTATCGACTGCTACATCACCTGCATGCTCATATTGAAAGGCCCGGTACTCAGCGAAGATCTTGCGGAACTCAAGGTGCGGGGTGTCCAACTCTCGACTCCCCAGGTACTGAACATGAGACCACAGCCACTGTTGAAACGTCTTGAGCGTTCGCATGCTGAGCTGAAGAGGATTGAGTATCCGATCGAGGAGACGCACACTACCAAGGGACACAAAGCTCTCGCGCAGCACTTCCGCACGGGGATTAAGAAGCTGTCGGGTTTCGTGACAGCGCTCGACGCGCTCAACAGAACGCGTACGGCTCATATTCCAGAGAGCGCTGCCTGCTGGTCTCCAAGTGACGAAACGTCTCCGCGTTGGGCTGACTGGTTGGAAGGTATAGCTGGTTCGACGGTTGGTCTGCTCGTCACCCGGGGCCCGCTTCAGTGTACCTGCGGCAGCGGCGGAGGAAACCCGCGGGTGGAGATTGACACAGTGAAATCTTCCGTTGCACTATATCGGTGCTCCTGGTGTTCGCAGACCACCGCGTTGGTGAGGAGATGCGGTGGATGCGAGAATGCATGGTACGGCACACGTGTGTCTTTTTATGTGAATCGTCTCAGTAGAGCTGACGTTCTCGAGTAGGTACTGCAATGCGACCTGTCAACAGACGCATTGGGCCGAACACAAGAGCAAGTGCCAGCAAAATCAAATTGAATGAAGTCGTGACGATCAGGTTTAGTGATTAGGCCCGAGGTCGGGCCGCATAAGCACATCTAGCGTTGCTATTACAGGAGAATCCCACAATGCTATTACACGGTTTGAACAGCGGTATGAGACTCGTCAGCAATGCGCCGGCACCTTTCCTTATGCCGTGGCCAGTCCTGCCTCTGACACTTACCATCACAATACCTATAAGTATGCAGATGAGATAAGTATCCCGACTTCAGAGCGTGATCGACGGAAGCACACGCACAAAACATCCCTGCACCGCGCGCATTGCTTCAAGATTGCGCTCGGCTTTCGGCACCAGTTGCATTTCCCCAGCACGACCGAACCAACCCACATCTCGCGACTAGACCGGCACCCGCATTGCAGAGGACCGTGTGTCGTCGCCGGGACCAGGTCCTTCTCTGCAACGTTCCACCAGCGCGTGTAGAGGATGTCTTCCGCCTCGGCGCCTGGCGCCGGGTTATCAAATGGCGCACGGAATTCCTTTGTGAATGAGTCGAATCTTTTGATCCAGTCGGAGTAGTTTGTTATGTCCGATGGCCAGTTGAGGTGGGCGAGGTACGCCTCGCGGCCGCGCCGCACAGTACTTCCCTTTACGTCGTAGCCACGGGCTTCGAGCAGAGACTCGCACGCCTCGAGACGTGGAAGCAGGGTGCTCTGGATAACATAGTCAGTATTGAGTTTCCAGCCACAACTGAACGGTCCAACTCGCCTTGAGACTTGTCACGACTGCTTCCAGATCGTCGTCCGCGGTCAAGATGGCATGGATGAATTGCCAGTGGAGCGTGAGCCAAAGGTCGAGGGAGTCGAGCGGCGGTGTGCAGTCATGTAGGAGCTCGTCCATATACTGCGCACCGGAGAAGATGCCCTGCTTACCCCATCCACGTCTCTCTGGATCCTCCAGGTCGCCGCAAATCAGTAGTGTGTAGCCCTTCCGGAAGGAGGCGTCCATCGCGGAGAGTAGGAGCTCGCGTCGCAGATATGGGGAGTCATCCGCGAACTCCAGGCCATTCTTGGCAATCCGGAGGGCCTCCTCGCGGTCCGCAAGTAACCCGCTAAGCATCACGGATGCAAACGTGAGCTGAGGGTTGCGAGCCAGAGCAGCACGGGCTGAGGCAACGACTGCCGCGTTATCCCCGAGGATTGCGAGGCGGCCGAGTTCCACAGTATCCGCGATGTCTTGCAAGGCGGAACCCCCTGTCTCCCGAAGAGCGGTGACGGTAGCAAGAAGACAGTCGCACAGAGAAGCGTACGGCAGCCCGTCGTCTGCAGTAAAGGAGTCCTTGAGTTCGTCAAGGACAAAAGTGCCTTGCTGAAGAATGCCCGCTACCGCTGACCCGAACTTGAGGAGGTCTTGGTCACGAAAGAGAGCAGATGTGGCTGCCCGGAAAGCATCCTTCGCTGCACGAATAAGTTCCAATTCCGATCCTGGGGATCCATACTGCACCAGTAGCTCCCGCAGGTGGCTCGGAAGGCAATCCTGGTCCGAGGTGGGTATGTCGGAGGAACGCGAGACGTTGCCAGTGAATTTGTGCGGGAAGAACAATCGGAGCGCGAGGGCGCGAATGCTGAGATCTTGTAGCTTGCTGAGTGCAGCGAAGAAGTCGAGCGAGCGCTGGACTCCCCGAGAGGGATGGTCTAGTTCAAGTCGAAAGCGTCCCATGCCGAGTACTACCAGACCATGCGTGGCACAGCGGTGCGTGAACGTTTCATGGTGGAGGCTCAGACCGCTTTCGACATCTTCGACCAGCTGCAGAAGCGGTATGGATGAGACTAGGTCGGGATCCGGTGGGTTGGCCGCGAAAGCGGCTTCGAGAGCGTGTGAGATGATGATGCTGTTGAACTCAACGGCACGGAAGCTACTCAAGTGGGACAGGAATAGGACGTTGAGGACGTCTCCGCGCCGCGCGACGGCGAGCCTGGTCGAGTCGTTTCCGCGCCGGACGATCATGCAAAGGAGCTCAAGCGGGTAGTACCATGGAACTCGAATCGGACCTCGGAGGAGCCACGTAAGTCTAGGAAAGAGCTGCACTGCACTGCTGGTCAGTACGAACAGGAGATACTGTACGATGTGCCACAGACTTACGTCGTTCGAAGAACATGTCGCACAGGACCGAGTCGGGACACAGCTCGCCCAAGACATAGATGAGGGCATTTACGACACCCCAATGCTCCCGATCGTCCGCTCGATCGAACAGAAATTCGAATCGTTGGCAGATGTCCTCGAAACGGGCATGGACATGCTTGACGGTGGTGCGGCTGATCGCCTTTGGATGGCCGTCCTCTAATGGGGACGCGGTGGTTAGGAACGCGATAAAACGAGCTCAGTCGTACATGCAAGGATTCGCGCACCTTCTGTTTCGCATGGTAGATTCAGTCTTGACCTGATCATGACGCATTGCTGCTTGAACTCCAGAGATTCGATGTATTCGCTGTCTTCCTCCGGGAGGGCGTACAGATCGCGTGCGCGCACAACCCGCCGCGGCTGGTCTCGAGTCACAAGGGCAGCCATCGTGTTGCAAGATGTTAGGGGCGTAGATCTTGAGGCTAGAATGGCAAACAGGCGAGTGAGAAAGCGCAAATACAAGGTGCAGCACAGGCGAGGTCGTCAGCCAGGACTCGGAAGCTTGGTGACTTGGAACGTACCTCAGCCGCTACAATGCAGCAGTCTACGCTTGCTATAGAACAATTGAAAGCAATTTCTTATCGTGATTGTGCCGGAAGCGAACTTTGGACAAAGACTCATTGTGGTCCAAAAGCATCCCGATACTGGCGTCTACACTCGGACCATCCCCGCCTGAGGCCCGATTAAATACCACGGGTCCACATCCTCCTCCCAAAGCCTGATCTCATTCTTGACTGTACTTTGAGGTAACATCGTGAATTAGCTGCCGGTACGAAGTCGTCTGCCTCATCCGAGATTACTAACCGGGCGGCACCGCTAAAAGTGCCATAGTGGTACGAATACTACTCGAAGCCGCCTCGGACGATGTTTTATTGTCGTCCGTACCCTGTTTCACTTGGAGGCGGGTTAATCAAATCCTGAAAACTCTACTGACCATCGCGAGTGGTCACCTGCTATTACCGAACAATCGCTAGCTGCAAAGCGGGGCGGGCGCAGCAGAGCTCAACCCATTGTTCGCTTGGAGGCACGCGTGCGTATGGGCCCAGAGGGTACCAGTCGGCAAGCTCTATCCCTGGCTTGAGCTCATGCTAATGCCTCTTATGGTGCTCGCGGCCCGGCGGCGGGTATATAAGCTGCGGCGTAACGACGGTGAGAGACAGCCTTGGCTACACTCCCGTCCTGCACCTTGCCACTCGCTCTCGTGCTCAGCGTTAACTGGACCATGTCGTCTCAGACTTCCCAGAATGACAACACTTACCTTAATGTGCCGGTATGCAACCACGGTTCTTTCGCTCGTCTGGTTTCCTCGACGCTGACATGCGTAACCAGCGGAGTAACGAGCCTCATGGCATTAGCTGCACAATCGTCACTCCGTCACCGCCTGGGTCGCCTAACTTCGCGGCCAGCTTCTCGGGAGCTCAAAACCCTAGCCTGGCTTCCGCTGCGAACCGCTTGCAGTCGAATGGGAAGGTGAGTCGATGATCGCGTTCGTTGTCAATGTAGACACACTCACATGCTCGGGTTGGGTTAGAGCAATGGTAAGAAGTGACAAAATCACTTCTTTTCAAGTTGGAAGCCGCTCGCCGTGGTCCCTAACTTGAAGCCCTTCGAGGTGGTTCTGAGAAAATCCACACTATGCTTTCCTTTGTTGTGTTACTATGCTTCATATTGCTTACGCCTATACCCTGTATACCAAAATGTCAATCGTTACTGACACCGCTGGAATTCTTGCGATCTCGGGAGGGTGAAACCACCGTCAAGTTCGACCGCATGGTAAGTATCCGTCCACGTGGCAATCCGCTTCCGGTAACTCAAGCGCCGGCGTCATCATGGTTGTTCAGCCACTTTTCCTCCATCTTTCGCTCATCGTCCTCGCCAACGCCGAGAGTGTTGTAGAAGCCATGGCCGACATTGCGGCCGATGTGGCAGATAACTCCGACGCGTTCTTCAATACCTCCCTGATCTTCAACACGAGCCTGAAGATCGCTCACCGCTTCCTCACACTCCCCTCGCGGGCACTCGCACGACTCCGCCGGCTGGACGACATGGCCCTCGACATGCACGACGTTGCTGCACGCGCGTCGCAGGCTGGAACGTATGACGCGAATGCGGGGATGCGCGCAGGGGGATACAGGAGACATAGGCATATGGGCAACCCGGCGTACCCTCCGCCAATGCCGGGTCCGTGGGGGTTTCTGACGTCCGGATACTTCGTCGGACTGGTCATAATGGTGAGTTATTACTCCACAATTTTCCGTGTTCTGTCGCTCCCCTGCACATGTTGGGTCTCTATCCAGTCCGAGACATGTCTGTCGCGCCGGAGAGTGGACACTGGAGGAGCACGCGCTCAGTCGTTGGTAGCGACATGAGACATTGACTGAACTTTAGAGCAGGCATTCATTCTCAATCGGATTCAGAACATTGTTGTACCTCCCCGTAGGCCTCATGCCTTCCGCCATCACGATTCGCAGAGACGGAGGAGGCCCGTGTCAATAGGCCGGGCGCTTCTTGGACTCATCTTTCCCCTCGACTTCTCGTCAGCGCGCACGCGACTACTGTTGCGAGTCCCGTCATTATATTTCCTCGCGAAGGCGGTCGCAATATGGATCACCTTGCTCGCGCAGAGTCAAGATTCGTCCCTCTTCACCCGCCTCGCGATCCTGCAACCGATCGGCGAGTGGGTCGCACAGAAGAGCATAGAAGACGTCTGCTGGTACACGTTCATGTCGACCTGCCTAACGCTTTGTATCGGGACTCTCACGACGGGCTTGGAAGGCCTGAACATTAACGAGAGCGCCCCGTTTAACTTGGTGAGACTCTTCCTTCCTATGGGCCACGCTCGTGACTTACTGTCGCGGCAGTTCGCGTTTGCGTTCCAGCTATACGTGGAATCTGCGTCTCACCCTGCACATGAGAAGGAAAGCGCTTTGCCTGAGCGGCCGAACCCGCACCACATCATAACAATTCTTCTACCGCTTCTCCAGCTCGTCGTGCTCCATTGCCTGGAGATTCAACACCGCTGGTCGAGGTACCGCCTTGCGTTCTCCACCGCGGGTGGTCTCTTCGCTGTCCTGCACTTCCACTATGTCGTCTGGTTCTCTCCAATTCCGTATCCGCTCACTACGTACGCCGCACGCGTGGTGGAGACGATCATGCTCTCCGTCATCTCGATCACAGTCGTGCTGAATGTGCTCACTCAGTTACTCTCCGAGGGCGCCGTCACCCGCCCGCTGTTCGCACATTCTGCCCTAATGCCACGGCCTGAGGAGGACTTCAACGTCGCGCTCTTCCGCATCGGCACTGCAAGCATGGAGGCCACGGCGGTCGCCGGACTGGGGAACGAAGTTGGCGGTGTCACGAGTGCTCGCCAGATGGACATGCTTCTTGCCTATAAGCGCGAGATCGTACACGGCGAGCTGGACATCGACCGATCGGGCGTCTCGGACATCTCTCCGGCGTACGAGCAGCGGGGGAAGAAGCGCATCGTCAAAAAGGGCTTCGCGAACGAGATCTCCAACGTGAAGGTTAAGGCGGCAAGTACGGACTTCTGGATGAACACGGTGCTCAACGTGGCATGGCAAAAGCATCTGGTCACCTTCGTTGTCAGCGCATGGCACGCCACCAAGCGTCTCTGGTCCGCCGCCATGGCGAAGGCACGAGGGAGAGGCATGGAACGTGCGCGCCCGCCATCGGTCGTGTTGCTACATGGGCCTGCCTTCGGAGCCAAGAGCGAAGAATCGGAAGATGTGGACCCGTATGAGCGCTTTCTGCGTGGCGAATCGGTCAGCGACGATGAAGACGACTTCGAGCCCGAGGATGAGCGGACGCCCGAGTCGGACACTTCAGATCAGGAGGAGGCGGGTACCGATACGGACGAAGGCGCGGATGCTGAGTGGAGAGAAGAAGTCCAGCTCTATGCAGACCTGGCATCTGACGTGACGTCCGCGCCGGTGCTGCTCGCGCATATCGCAGGCTCGCCATCGTCCCCACTGACCCGTCGTGGTTACCGACGGCTCGTATCCGGACCTCGACGTACCCCGAGCGACGCCGATGAATGGGACGACTTCGTCCTTGAGCGACGACAAGCCACGCGCTCCGCAGGACGAGACGAGGAGCTACTGTCCGAGAACGCACGCACTTGTGTCATCTGCACGGTCGAGCCTCGGGATATCATCTGCTGGCCCTGTCGGTACGTGTCCTGCCACTGCTTCTTTGGCCCTTCTTCGCCCGAGCCGCGTAATTGACCGGAAACGCGACTGCCTTACCGGCATACAGGTGCCTAGCGCTGTGCGACGATTGCCGCAACAACCTGGCCTCACGGTCATCTGCGTCCAAGCACGCATGCCCGTGCTGTCGACGGAGGTACGTTACCTTTACTTACGCGTATTACGCCGTGTGTCAATTCCTCAATGCTGATGTGTGCTCTGGGCCCCCATCCTGCAGCGTGGAAGGGTACTCGAAGATCTATATACCATGACAGCTGGTCGGATCGCCCCAATCGCAGCATGGCCATTCAACCAATCAAGGTGTGCCAATTCACAAGCAATGTGTACAGTACGCACACGCACGGAGTGTAACATATGGACCTATCTATGCTATAATAGCACTTACGCCAGTTCACCCTTATGCAGTTCGGTGTCTTGTCAGTGGCGTGGTTCCTGCGCACTCAACACCGATCTGGATCCGAGGAATGACACTTGGTAAGAATGTGACAGCGTCGATTAACCTCACAATGTCCGAGTCCAGAGCAAGATGCAGTCGCACGCTTGCCCCTTATCGCGCCTTCGGCGGGTTCGCTAGTACGCGACACAACCTTCCGGCCCCTTTTCACCATTGAGCGACGAGTACGCGCGACGGCTTCGAAGATGCTATCTATCCCCGCAACATTCAGGTGCAGGCCGCCCAGGCAACCCATCTGACAGTGCTACGAGCCTCCTTCCGGCTTGTTCAGACAAGTCCGTCCTGGTTCTCATGTGCGTACGTCTAGTGACCCCGATTGCAGTCACCCGATGCGCGAAGAT
The DNA here is from genome assembly GCA_004369055.1 of Polyporus arcularius HHB13444. Taxonomy (NCBI): domain Eukaryota; kingdom Fungi; phylum Basidiomycota; class Agaricomycetes; order Polyporales; family Polyporaceae; genus Polyporus; species Polyporus arcularius. Next base: position 77,775 of record ML210985.1, on the reverse strand, counting down.
CAGACGGATGCGAGAATCGCGCATTTCGGCGCTGCAAGCCGGCACTGACAAACGCCAACCGCCGTATGCGTGTATGGCGGGGTGCGTGATGGTTATGATGCTTCTCGATTCTCACTGGCTAGGATCTCCCACACCAAAGCACGAGCCGGCGGGGCATGCTGTCATCGTGACAGATGGAAGACTGTAGGGGACGGTCTGATAGTCTCGCCGACATGACCCCGAGACTTCATTCTAGGTATAAGTAAACCCGCCCTCGAACTCTGACATCCCTCGACGGTCGGTTTCCGAGGCCCACTCCCGCTCCACGCTCCACACCACTGTGGTACACCCCGGTCCTGCGCTGTTCACGACGCACGCTGCCCTTATATTGACGACCCAACGACCTCGACGACATTTCCCTCATCATGTCCGCATACTCGACTCGTGCGATCTTGGTCGTGCTTACGCTCTTCGCATGTCTCGCGCAGCTCGTGATGGGCGCGGCGGTCCCTGCGCAAGCCGTGGACAAGCGAGACGTCTTCGTCCCACCTGTGCTGTACCCCCACGCCGGCACCGTATGGGCTCAAGGGCAGACGCACAACGTAACCTGGTGAGCGTGCACGCGCTGCTCCGGCGGCTGACAGAAGAGCGCGTCACTGACGCGCATCGATTCCGCAGGGATACCTCAAACGCCCCCGAGCAGATTACCAACCGCCAAGGGTTCATTCTCTTGCGGAAGGGCGATCTGGCCACTCCAGGTATGAAGCTTACGACGTCAGCCTTATATCGGCTCCGATATGGACTGACGTTCCTGCAGTTGTGCTCGGCAATGGGTTTGACATCCTCCTCGGTAGGATCGAAGTGACGCTCCCGAAGTCGCTACTTTCTGGCGACGACTACAGCCTTGTCTGTACGTATCTCTTTGTGTCTGTCCTGATCCCCTCCTGCCGACCCCCCAGACTTCACCGATGCTGACCCTCCCGATGCTTGTCTAGTGTTTGGCGACTCGGGTAACTTCAGCCCGCAGTTCACGATCAATGGGGTGTCGCTGTGAAGCGCTCTCTCGAGTTCCTGGACAGCGGGGAACGAGGAAGAATTTCAGCAACCGAAAGGTTAAACGAATGCGAGTGCGCATTCGAACGGGGTAATGATGTCATGAACTTGAAGTGCGCGGACTTGGCTGTATAACACAATTCGGACTTCTTGTCTTGGATGCTCTCTTGCTTTGTACGAACGGACTATGTCTACGTGGACTCCGCTAGCTGTAGCGTTCACTGTAGCTCTTTGTGTCAGTAGTGAATCCAAAGGTGAAACGATCGTCCGCACACGATGGAACGAGTACCGGTAGCTTGCGAGTCTCCCGTTTCCCGGGCTTGGACCATGAGAGGAGTTTCATATGCTGCAGACAGAGTCATTTGACAGTTGACATATCACCGCGGTAGGTCAGGAAAACAAGATTGCTTTCCTTGCGATCGCAAATACACAATATGGCTATTCTTTGTTCGCTAGACCGACTCAATGCACGACTGTCCGGCGTCTCGGGCGGGGAACTGAAGTAAGTACGCTCCGCCAATTTGGTTATCCGGGAACCAAGGCAAGTCTCATTTATCCCTCCTGACTTGGTTCCTTTCATGCTCACGGCAAAGTATCAGGTACTGTTCCTCGGCAAAGAGAGAGAGGCATGAATACTTCGCTCCCGAAGCGCGTGCAAGTTGCCGTTCGGGTCTCCTCCCCGATTCTCAGGCATCCCTCAGTTTCGAGCTAGAGTCGATGCGTTTAATCGTGTCCCACGAGATTCTCGGGCTTCTACATGATCCTTCCGTGTCATTCCTTGTATTCTAGCCCAATGCTACCTATGGCCATGGTGTGCTGAATGCGGGACGTCGCTCCGTGGTCAAATCGGAAGATGCTGCACAAAAGGACAATCTGGCGCCGCCGGTGCAAGAATGTCCGATACTCACAGTACTCGGGTGGCTCTCCCGCCTGCCGTACGCGAGCGCAGGGAAGTAGATCCGGTGGGGGCAAGATCGTTCGGGCGGATGCGACTCGGGAAAGGGAGTTGGCGTAGGGGGACAAGTCGGGTTGCATTCGACACCCTCTCGATCCCGAGACTGTCGGATTTCCACGGTGCGCCTGGTCTTGCTGAACCAGGGTATGCTGTGGGCATTGTGAGCGGACTCCACTCCGGGCTGAGTGGCAGCGGAGGCTCACCTGTCCACGATTGCCTACGTCAGGGCGGAGAATTGATCACGAATCTCCCAATGCACTCGACGGCGATGTCTGGTGTTACGTACCTCAACAGCCCACTGATTGAGAAGGGAGAAGAAATCGCCATCTGCATCCTCGTTGTTCGCGTCGGAGGCTGTCGGGAGGCTAAGTGAGCGTGCACAGGGCCGCGAGCACGTGTGCGCGCCGGACGCGTGACTAGTGTGCCACCCAAGGGACGACGGGAGGACGAGGCCGCGGTGGCACCCGGTGGTCCCACTTTCCAGGCGCGTCTGTGGTTCGTCAGAGTCAAAGTTTACACGTAGCCACGCGTGTACTCGCCTTTGGCGTACTGTCTGACCGATTCGGAGCCTCGAACGAAAGACCCTGGCCGATGCTCGCCAGTGCAGAACCGGCCCTGTCCACAAACGTCTTCGGAGGTGCGTTAAGCCCGCTGCGTTCGCCCTACTTAAGTTGCGCGACACATTTCTTCATGTTCCCCAGTCCTGCAGCCTCTCCATCCCCAGCCCCTTCTCAGTGTCCATCTTACGACCCCTCCCGACATTTGCTCATCATGTTCGCCCAGAAGTCTTTCGCCAGCTGTCTTGTCTTCCTCGTCGCGGGCTTGGCTGCGGTCGTTCAGGTCGCACATGCCCTGCCCGCCATGCGCGACGTGTACGTGCCCCGCGTTACCTACCCCTGCGAGGGAGAGGTATGGCATCCTGGCCAGACCTACAACGTCACCTGGTATGTCGTACCATCTGGCTTCGGGGGAAAATCTTGAATTTGCTCTTCTAGGGACGCTTCCAGCCCGCCCAGGCAGATCACTAACCCGACTGGCAAGATTTACCTCCGTAAGGGCGAACACACCACCGATGGTATGTCTCTGCCGCGCTCCCGCGGCATTCTCCTCGCTGACGCGACTTCGCAGTGATTTTGGCCCAGAACTTCAGCATCACCGCCGGGCAAGTGAGCTTCACGCTCCCGAAGGTCGACAAGGGCTGCGACTACAAGGTGGTCTGTGAGTACCCTTCGCGGCGACAGTGCAGTGCAGTGCGGGGACTCACCATCTCGGTTATCTAGTGTTCGGAGATTCCGGCAACTTCAGCGACGAGTTCACCATTTCGGAGTGAGCACTGCAGTAGCTTTGCCCGTGCTCGACCTCGCGCCGTGACGATCATGGACGTTTTACGATGGCTCTGACCGCGCCGCCATGACGGACGCTCTTCTCTGTACTACAATATGGACATCAGTACTTGCTCCTCGGACCTTTCCTACTCCATAGGACACGTAACGTACCTAATCCTCTAATCGCATGTTGTATCACATTGTACTTCCGGGTCCATGCTTCATAGACTACGCAGCCAATTGATGACGTGTCCCAGAGAACGTCTGCCTGCGATCTGCCGCTTGTTCCGGACCCGCCCATCGTGTATGAGATCGAGAAGTTGCGAAGGCGGAGTATTCAGACTTTACACTCCGTCGGCCCCTCTTCTCCCGCATCGCGTCAGTTGCACTGTGGCATAGGCGATGGTCAGTCAGTCCATCGGGGAGAACGGTTGGTGAAGAGCTTACTACTCAGGAGAGCCCTGTATGGTAGCCCTAGGTCGATGCATAGATAGAAGAGTATGCTTACAGTGTACTTACTTTGATACTTATGTACGGCTGATTCGCATGCCACATCGTCGAGGTCCGTTTGGCACCGAGGAGTGGTCGTGATCATGGCGAGCCACAGAGAAGATCCCATTTGTCTATCTTGTGAGAGTGAGCTCCGCGAAATGCCTGACAGAAGTAGCAAGATTGTCGTAGTGAAGAACAGACTCGTCATTCAAGTTGGCCCTGGCATAAGCGAGTGAAGTAAGTACGCGCGTAATACTATTAAGTAAGCTATAAGTAAGTAGTGGAGTCTAGTGGAGTATACAAAACATTTATGTATACGGGCGCTATAGAACAATAGTAACAGATTTACATACACTGCCACCGAAGTGTATTTTGTCTCGTACCGCCTCATGCTGAACTCCAACCACCACTTCCGCGATGTACTAGGTCATCATCATAAGGTGCTGAAGACGTGAGTCCTATCCCGGATGTTTCAAGTTGAGGCTCCAGGCATGGCTGGCGCACGCCTATTCTCGCAGTCCACATGCTCAGCATCTTGGACACACTCGTCCGATCCTCTCATCGACTATACTCATATGACCGTTGTCTGTTCTTGATGCTGACTACGTTGAATACAGGCATGCGGCAGCCTTTACAACTGAGACATGCAAGCTCCCCGACGAATCGTACGCGCGCGCGATGTGTATGCGTCCGCTGAAGATAGTGAATATATCGAGTCCCTGGAAATCGAGCTGCAGATCGCCCATATCCGCTCAAGGTTGAACCTGCCATGCGTACTGAAAGGTGCGTTTTCTACTACCCTCTCGCTCCTCTTGCTATTGGTCAATGTACTGACGGTGCAAATCGTTGACAGAGGACGGACGCCCAGAGAATATCAGATATTCCACACTCAGGCGTGTCCACTCCCGAATCAAGGATATCTGCAACCGCATAGAGTTTTTGTACGGTCGAGCTGTGGAGAAGGGTCATTGGGGCGTCGTGAAGGCCATCGTCTATGTCCTCGGAGAACTCTGTCAGGATGGTATCTTATGCGACGAGTTGTTCCAGCGCTGTGAGTTTGTTGTCTCATTCGACAGTCCTGCATTTTTTCTCATAGCGACACAGTGGATCTCTTCGTGAAACTGGCACACATCCTCAGTAGCCCGGTCAACTGGTATTTTCCGCTTGAACTCCTTGCCATGGGTGTTCGTCGAGGAAGCTCAGCTACTAGGCTATCCATTGCTCAGCACGGTAGTATGCTGAACTGGATATTCGAAGCTCATACCAACGATCCTCGGGCTGCAGCGTTCAACACCATCATTTGCGCCCACTCTCTTGAGGCGATCTTCTTCGCTTCGCCGCCGGAACCCGACCTCCTTTTGACCACACCATTCACGGCCTTGATGTACGCCACCCTGCGCGCCTTGAGGATTCACCATGACACTGCGACACTCGACGCCATTAGGCACGGCCTCGTAGTGCTAGCGCTAGGGTGGTTGAATGCGGTAATGGACGACTCACAATACATGCGAGGAAGTCTCGATCTCTTCGCTGCGCTCACACAGAATCAACATAACGGAATCCGTGCCACCGCTCTACGTGTGTTCCTCGATGTCAACAACGACCATCCTTCGCGTTCTACGGGATCACCAGGTTCCTGGCCCCCCGTCGTACCTCCTGAGCTCCGCCAACTCATGGCAGAACATGGCCGCCGAACATGCGAAACCGATCTTCTCGTGCAAACCACGGAAAGCTTCCGACGGGCATTCTCCACGCTAGCCGACGATCGAGACTTCCGCAAGTTCGGGTCCACGACGGCCAGCTTGCTACAGCATGGCCCAATTGCCTACGACTCCCTCGTCAGCTTGCTTCCCCCGGATGGCGAGTTCTCTAGTGCCTCGTGGGCTGATTGTTTGCTTCGCGCGGGCCAGTCCCTTCGTGTCAATGGTGGCATCATGGATCGAGATGCGGCCGATATCGTCGAACTCGAGCACCTCGCACTGACACGACCCCATCAATTCGAGCCGGTAGCGCGTTCGGTCATTCACGGGAATCCCCAGCTCGGATATGCGTACCTCCTCCTCTCGAGGTTTCTGGAAGATCGTGAAGAGGCACTTCGGGTGGCGCAACGCGGGCTGGAGTGCAAGGACCTCTCGCCCTATTTGCGACGCCAGCTCATGTTATCGATCGCGGACGACCTGCTCCGGAAGAGTTGGGTTCTGCTACTAAGCGGTGACCTCACTGACCCCTTCGTCCGTTCCCGAGGGAGCCGTTGTCTCGAGGAGGGTGCAAAGACTGTTGACGCCATGCTGCGCGACCCGGATATCCCGCTGGATTCCCCCGAGCTTTGGCGGGTACTTCACTACTCGTTCGTCAACATCGTACTGTCTGCGGGTTCCAACCTTGAGGTAGAACTTGCGGAATTTAAGGTACTTCGTGCTCTACCCACAAATTGAGTTCGCCTGCTAATATGGTCTCGGTAGCGCACAACGCTACCGCTTATAGAAGCCTGTGAGACGGTCTTGGAAGGCATGGGATACGACCTTCAAAGCAACCAGATGCGGCGCGGGCGGGAAGCGTTTCTCAAACACTTATCTAATACAGGAGAGGATGAAACCATTGACGGTATCGCCCAGCGATTCGACCAGCTCATCAGAGACATTCCTGCGCCGGCTTACGATGATCCAGACGGAGACATCGAGCACGATCTGTACACGCACTGGTGGAATGTGGAAGCGGAGATGCTCATCCCGTCGACGAGACTCGGCCCGTTGATGTGCACATGTGCGCGATGCCCAGAGGCATTTGCGGGCGCGGTCCCCCTCGACGGGTGCCAGTCATGCGGCAGGCCGACCGCAGCTTTGAAGAGGTGCTCTCGCTGCAGGAGTGTGCTGTAAGCGTTCAGTACCAGTAACATTGAAATGCGGCTGACCATTTGTCTGCTTCTTAGGTACTGCAGTACCCACTGTCAGAGAGCCGACTGGCCGCGCCACAGGGAAACTTGTGCAGATCCTAACTGAGCCTGTCGAACGAGAAGACGCGCTTCTGCGGATATGGCAGTGCGGACGCTATTTTTCATGATGTTCATAGACGAGACGTGCCAAGGAGATTACCGGGCTCGCTGTGGCTGATGGGCGCCTAGTGCTCTTGAAAGTCAACCACCACCACATTCGCTATATGCAGGTACGCCAGCAGGACATTACGCCTTCAGAGGTCGCACAGAAGCGGATTTACGTGCTAAGTTTGTATACGACCAGACGATCCTTACCCCACAGCCTACTTAATTCTCACTTATCGGACGGCAACAAGTAATCGATCATGAACAGCCTCAAGCTTGCAGGAGATGTACTGTATGAAGAGATGTGCATAGATCTTCGTGGATTCCCAGACGATGATCTCCGGCCATTCATTGCGCAAACATGTCACTACCTCGGGATACCTCAGAGTGAGTGTCCGTGTTATTGTACATAGCTGTCGGTACGGTGCTGACGGCCTTCGACGTAGCGTTATTATCTCGGAGCGGACTGAGATTGAGTCATGGTCTCCTCCCTGGCTTCGCGAAGAAACTCAACGACCTGTTCTTTGTAACTTGGGTGAGGCGGGATGCCCGGATCCTGAATGCGGTCGTCTACATTTGGCGGTCGATATGCGTCGACGCAGAGTTGTGTCGAAAGCTCCTCCAGGAAGGTACCTATCTGTTCTCGATGCTCTTCGGCGCCATTCTCACTACATGAGCCATATCGTTCAGGGTTCTTGAACAAGATCAAGCTGATATACCACCCGGAAGCCCGCAGCTACATTAGCATCGACGTGCATTTCGAACCAGTCTACCAGATCCTTGCGCTTGCCGCATGTTACGGCGAGCGCGCAAGCAAGCAGGAGGTCCTCTCGTTCTCCCTTGATGCGTTGGCTCGACTCACCCCAAGGCCCCTTGCTGAGACGACCCTCGAACTCCTTGAGCCGCTCGCCTCTGCGGTGTCTCACTCTCTGTACACGCTGGACGACACTCAAACCCTCGCCGCGGAATGGTTGCTTATCGCTATCGACGCCTCCATGGAGCTTCTTAGCACCCCTCGTCCTCCGCACGACCTCATTCTACACAGTTTTGCGGTCATCGTATCGGCTGCTGGGCGTTGTCCTTGGGAATCCATGAAGGATAAGACGCCTGCTCTCGATCTTCTCGCAGCTCTTCTGTGCAGCGAAAATGTTAGCTTGCGAGCTCTAGCGGTGCGGACGTTCGTTGGCCCTATTCGATTCGAGGAGAAAGGCCCTACCGCGAAGGCTCCTATGCCTATCCGGCCAGAACGTCTTCCACCCGCACTCCGCCGAGTGATCGAGGACTACGGCCCTGACAAGTGCCACACCACGGGAATAATGAGCTGCGGACGCCAAGTATTGGAAAGCATCTGCGGCGTCCGTCGGCACCGAGACTTCTGCAAGTTCGGGATCGAAATGGTCGCCTTCCTCACTGAACATGGGCGGCATCTCGATGACGTCCTCGATGGCGCGGGCTACTGGGAGGTTTCCGACACTCCCTACGTTCGTTACGTGGCCACTGCCCTATCTGTCGCGGTCAAGACTCTCCGTGCGCGAGGAGACGCTCCCGCAGCCGACATCCTTCACCTCGAACACTTGTACCTAAGCGCACCTGAAGAGGCAGCGAAGTATGCCGAGGTCGTCCTTGGGCGGGATCCGCGGAACACGTGGGCTCATCTTGTCTTGTTCGACGGCGCCACTCGAAGTTCTGAAGAGTTGATACGCCTTGGAGGAGCGGTGCTCAATCTCCCGCTGCTCCCTCTGGCTGCTCGCTTACGGATACGGGCGAATCTGGTGACGAGACTTGTGCAAAAGGCCTTCGTATTCATCCTCAACGCGTCGCCCTCCGAAGAACACAAGCGCGCGGTTGGTCTGGAATGTCTTCAGGATGCTTTGGAGCTCGCAAACGTCTTCGTATCTGAGGCGCCTCCGGACATGCCCAGCTTGTTGACTGTGCTGGACCACCACATCTTGGCGACGCTGACCCTGCGAGAGGAGAAATACGGCAAGGGTCTCAAGGATATCCAGGTGCGGCCTTGTGCCTCCAGCATAGTAGTATAACCGCCTCAACTAATCTTGATACCATAGCCCTCACTGCGGCTGTACAAGCGTACCAAGTGCATACTGCGGCTGCTCGGAGGCTCTCATCGGGATACCGGACCGACACCCCGCGATGTGCTGCTCGACCATCATCGCAGAGGGATCAAGCTCTGGGACGGCCTCATCAAGAGGTTCGACGCGCTCGACAGGCATCTGCGCATGTCGGCCGAGCGACCTGTTGGTTCTCGCTGCGCATCTCCCGCGGGCGACATACAGGGACCTGGCTCTGACGACTGGTGTTTGCGTATCGGCGAGAGCAACCTTGGTTCTACCGCCGAAGGACCGCTTCGATGCACCTGTCACTGTGGAACTCGGTCTCGTGTACGCATGGGCGAAGGTTGCGCCGTCCTCTCTCGGTGCGCATCCTGCGGCAAGGCGACTGCGATGCTGAAGCGATGCAGTAGGTGTGCCAAAGCTTGGTGAGTGACGATTCCCATGTGTATTTGCTCGTGCTCATTTAAGTTCGTTCCATCACCCAGGTACTGCGACATGACTTGTCAGACGACGCACTGGCCGGAACACAAGGCACACTGCAAGAGACACTGACCCCGGAGTATGTGAGTGAGTAGTACCCATTACGATAACCGATTCATTGAATTCCTGCCAGCGGTCTTCAAGCTGCGAGCTTCCTGTCTCGCGGATAGGTAGACTTGCCCGTGATCAGTGGAGATAAGTCTATAATCCAGTCAGTAGCAGGTGCCAGTCAGTAACATACAAAGATCATGTTCATGCTCCTCTTTGGGTCGCCGATGCGAGAATTGTACTCGTAGAATCGTACCTGCAGTACGTAGGCGCCCCGCCACGTGGAAATGATGTTATCAGTAAATTCCCTTCTGCGCCTCCGTCAGGTAGTAGACCACCACCATGCTCCGCGGAACAACAAGGAACACCAACGGGCTCCCAAAACCTCATCTCAAAACCAGGACGCGCTAGGCTATAAAGTAGTCTCGGCAGCACATAACACCATGTCTCAGTTTCGCCCAGGGCCGACCCGCGATCGAAACCTCGAAGAATTGTATACTACACTCTTCGACGCAACGTACGGAAAGGGTCAGAAATATAGCATCCGTACTGTACGGGATGTGCTGCATATTCCAAGTAACGATTGTTTCACCAGCTCAGGCGCGTCAGCCACTAACACCACGCTTGCGCACCAGGATTGACCACCAGGAGCGGGTTAAGGGAAACCCACGAACGTTTCGCTGACATATCCCGCAAGCTGGACTATGTCTACAGGACGGCGCATGCTCGAAATGTATTCCCTCTCGTCAACGCGGTCCTGTCCCTTTGGGCTAGCATGTGCTCTGACGGAATTCTTTGTCGCAAGCTCCTTGACCAAGGTGCTGGGATTTTCGATGTTCTCAATGCTCTGCGCGTGATGCTAACATCGGCCCATGTAGGACTCCTCGCCGGGACTGCCGAACTGCTTGCTGTCGACCACGCAGATCAAGGATGTCTTCTCAAGCTCTTCTCCTTGATTGTGCGGCACGGGAGCGACTCGGTCAAGTTGGAGATCCTGCGCCACCACATGCTCCCGATGATCGTAGTGCTGGAGCGGCATCTCAAAGATCCCCATGCGAGCGAGTTTGGAGTCATCGCGGTCTCTCACTGCTACGAAGCCGTCCATCCCCCATTCTCCCTCAAGAATCCCCCAGGTATCGCAGACGGTGGCCTTGCCTTGTCCATGGAAGCCATCGTAGAAATCTTCCGCCGCTCCAACCCCAGCCATAACCTGATCCTCCACGGCCTACCCATCCTTATGCTCCACGCACGCCTGTGCCCGTGGGACATGGTCGACGACCTCACGCCGTCGCTCCAGCTGTTCTGCGCGATGACCCGGAGCGAGAACATCATCCTGCGCTGTGCCGCGATGTGGGTGTTCCTCGGGGTCTACCCCAAGGAGCTCGAGGATGCCACGCCCGACCTCTTCTCCCCACTCGAGTTCGACGACTCCCTCGAAGACCTCCCCGCCGATCTCCGCGCCGCCATGGAGTCGTATGGGATAGACCGCTGCGAGACGACGCTCCTGCGGCGGTGCACGGAGGGCTTCCTCGATCTCCTGTGGGACTTCCTCGATGACCGGAGCCTGTACAAGTTCGGGCGCACGATGGCGGACATCCTCGTCCAGGGCCGATACGTGTATGGCGACGACGACATACCAGACTACGAAAACAGCGACCTGCCGTTCTCCGACTGGGTCGAATGCATGCCCGCCGCCGCAAGGGTGCTCCGCCAGCACCCCCACGGAAGCGCGGCCGACCTCGACAGGGCGGACGTGCTCGACCTCGAGTACCTCATCATGACCAAACCCTCCGCAGAGGTCGAGGACTTCGCGCGCAGGGTGATGGCGCGCAACCCGCAGCACGCGTACGCGCACGTCATCTTCTGCATGCGCGCGGCGGACCACGAGGAGGTCCTGCAGGTCGCAAAGGACGGGCTGCAGATCGAGCACATCACGCCGTACATGCGGCGCCACCTGCTGCTGGTCCTCATGGACAGACATATCGCGAAGGCCTGGACGCTCCTGCTCGAAGCGACACCCGCGAACGCACGGCGACGCAGGCTCGGGACCGACGCCCTGCTCGTTGGGTTGGAGTATGCGCAGGTATTGATGAGGGAGGCTCCCCCGGACTCGCGCGACCTCATGCGCGTCTTCAACGCGTTCATCCTCAATACGCTCCCGGCTCGCGGGCACGAGCTGTCCGAGGATCTCAGAGAGCTCAGGGTACGTCCGCATCGGGTTCTGCAATCGTTGAGACCCACGACGCTCAGCACATCCGACAGCCGACCCTCGCCCACCTCGAGCGCACGAAGCGCATCCTCGACTACTTCGGCTACGAACTCCCGACAGACCAGAGGACCGTCGCGCGCGACCTGGTCCTTCGCCACTACAAAGCCGGCGTAAAGAACTGGCTGGGCTTCATCAGGCGGTTCGACAGATTCGACAAGATCATCCGGCCCGTGGTTGATGAGGGAGACCCAAGTCAGAGCCCCGAGGATCCGTCCGTTGAGCGGTGGTGGGATCGCCCCATGGGCGCGACCCTGAAAACGCTCGTCCAGGGACCGCTCAAGTGCAGCTGCTACGGCAGCTATCACGGGCGAATAGACATGGGCCCGGGGCTCGTCGGGATGTACCGCTGCGCGTCGTGCGGGGCGACGAGTGCTTTGGTGCGGAGGTGCGGCGGGTGCGGCAGCGCATGGTGCGTAGATCCGTTCTCTAGACTCTGTCCTTTCCACACACATCTAACGTTCTCGCGTCAGCTACTGCAACGCCTCGTGTCAAAGCACGCACTGGTCGAGACACAAAGACGAGTGCCGGAGATGAAGCTTAAGCTCGAAGGTGGACGAATCCGGCTTTACTTACTCTACTGCAGACCCCGAGTACTTTCCGCATAGCTGAGTAGTGCGACAACCTTCAACGGCACAACTATCGCAGACGGACTATCATAATCTACGGGACTACGATCGCAAACTCGCGGCAAGGGTCGCACTGATATAATGGGTGAATACGCCTGTTGACATTCACATCCTCCGACCGAATACACGTACAAACACACTTATAAGCAGGCCCTCGGACATGCAGCAGACGTCGCGTAGGCATCAAACCTCATCCACCGACGGACACATGTCAACGCGAGCCACGGGAGGGGGATGGACACGAATTCAAATGCATGGACGAGAAGATAGAGATGGATGACAGCGGCTCACCCAAGACTTGCTTCCGCGCCGTGTCCTGCGCCCGCTTGCGCAGACGCATACCCAACCGCACTGTGGCTGCCGTCAGCTCAAGAGCGATCACCTATGACAGACAGGACGACCGACATTTCGATGATGTCCGATCTCAACACATCCGAGCACGTCGCGATTGCGCGGGTGAGTAACATCTGCATATAGAGTACGTCCATACACAAACCTTTTCTTACATACTGGAGGGAGCTGCTACGTCGGGGGCGAGGAAGAAGAAAGGAAACAGGACCGACCGACCGTACATAGTTAACGTATGGCGAGCTATGGTGAAGCAATGTATCATAGCGAAAAAAGGAGAAGAGGATCCGCACCGCGCGTGACCTTGATACCCACTGCCCGAATGATTCAATGAACCTCTCCCAAACGGCAACGGCGCGCTCGCCGTCGACGACATGAGTGAACAACCATGAGTGACGTGTGGGAAAGGGAAAGCATGGGTGGAGGGGACGGACTGGTGACACATCCGCTCGTTCGCGTCGACGCTCGACGTCGTTCGTCCTTGCTTCTTCGTTCCTCCCTCGCGCGTCCAGTCCACGGGTGGCTTGACGACTATAGGAAGTCTTCCGCCCGCGCGCGTTTGGTACCCCGCATCTCTTGTGCAGACACATTGGGCACGGGGCCTTCGCTCGAGGCTGCCGATGGCGGGAAGTAGTACTTGGGATCTCTCGACCGTCGCTCCTCCTGCGATGATTTAAACACGTCAGCGATCATCCGCAGTCTTGGAAGATACCAACTGACCGGATTGAAGTTCGGGTCGCCCCACTTGAGTGCAGTACCCTTCTTGAATGGGGGATTGACCTGCGCCAGTGACTGATTCGGAAGTACCAGCAGTGGAGGCGGCGCCGTGGCCGCATGGTGCTGCTGCTGTTGTTGGTGAGGAGGATGCTGGCCGGGAGGAGGGCCAGACGGGTGTTGCCCGGGCATGGGCGGAGCACCCGGGAAACCATGGGGCGGGGGAGTTACACCAGGCATGGGAGGCATCGGCATACCTGGAGGCGGAGAGAAGCCGGGAGGAGGAAAGCCGGGAGGCATCCCAGGCATTCCGGGGGGAAGGAAGGGAGGAGCGAAAGGAGGTCTCACACCTGGAGGGAATGGCGGCGCACCGGGTGCACCTGGAGGCAACATGCCTGGCGGAGGCGAGCCGGCAAACGGAGGCGCAAGTGGGAATCCAGGAGGTGGTGGCATGCTGAGGCGCAGTGAGTACTCGTGCATGGCACAAAGAATACAGATTGAAACTTACCCTGGAGGGAGCGGCATGCCGGGCATTGGGAAGGGGGGTTGACCAGGGAAACCTGGGGGCGGAACTCCAGGCATGAAAGGAGGCGCACCTGGTGGCATCATAGGAGGAGACATGACCGGTGGGGGAATGGCGGAAGTGGGGGGAGCAGCGTATGTCTGTGACGGAGCAGCATATACCGCACCTGAGGCGCCTTCGTGCATAACAGGCGCGTTTGCGGCTTCAGATGCGCCCATGAGAGCTTTGTGAGCCTCGAGCTGCGCCTTGAGCTCGTCCTCGGAGAGAGGACGGTTCTCAACCTTGGGGCGCTTGGACTGTGGTTGAGTGATGGAACCCGGGTTAAGACCTAGCTCTATCTCCTTACGTCGCTTATAGTCGGCGACGTCGGGAGCAGGGATGCCCTCCATACCGAAGATCTCGACCTCGTACCCATCGCGTCCCGGCAGCGCGTTTTCGATTCGAGGGAGACTGCATATGATGAGCATAGACAGGGTCAATAAGGCGCATATACGCACTTTTCTGGCTCGAGTTTGTGGACTTGCTGTATGTGCACGGCTAACCCACCTGCCGTATTCAGACGACGAGGGCAGAGATTGCACTTGAAGTGCTTAGCCTTCTGGTGCTGCATTAGCACTGACGGGTGTGTTAGCGATGCTTGTTGGCGACGAATGACGAGTCGGACGCACCTTTCTCATCCTCGAACTCCCTCTCACAGTACCAGCACCACGGGCGGAGGACCTGGAATGCGTTAGTATAAGCACAATGGTCTGGCGAAAGTACGTACCTGCTTGTTCTTCTTCTTTGCCATGATGTCCGCAAGTCGTTGTCGCGGCGGAGGAGAGGGCGGGGGCGGGGTGTAGCGTTGAGGACGAGGCGGTGGACGGCGTTGTTGAGAGCGTCAGGGCGCGGGAAAGTTTGCGAGCAATGCGGAAGTTCAGTCGGCGCATCGGCGTTGCAATTAACGCACGCCCATCTGGTCACTTGCCGAATCGGAGCCTTAAAAAGACCACGTGGGCCGGTGCCGGAACGGGAGCTTGTTCGAACGCGCGGGGTCGATCAGGACAACGGCGGGGCTCCTCGAGGCCGCCGACGTCGTGCTCCACGATGACCACACCCCTCTCGTCGATATAAAGCTTGCGATACCCGTTGGCGACAACAAACTCGCGAATACCCCGACGATACCATGATTGGCCACTCCTGGTCAGAATATGTTTTCATTCGACTCTGCATCCTCGGTCTGCGTTCAATTGCGCCCCTCAGCATCCTCTACTCCTGCCTGAGCTGGTACAACGGACATCTCTTGTACTCTCGCTGGCTGGGCATCTACGCGGTGGCCGAGGCGGCCTTCTACTTGCTGGTTTTCATCCCGAGAAACCGTCTCTTGCAGAGGGTGAGTTCTCTTCCCGTTCTTGCCCTTCTTATTCGCTGGACTCTCAGCGAAGAATTCGCAACCTTTCTGTGCATGCTCGGGTCGTAATGGAAGCCCCTCACACCCTCGCAAAGTCATCTTTCATGAGCGCATGAACGAGGAATGTTGCAGAGTTGAGCGGTGCGAGCTAGGCTTATAGTTCCAGGGTGGGGGGAAGGAGGTCCCGGTGAGAACGTGAGTACCAGCTGGCACTGTGGGGAACGAGGAGCTACAGGCTGGCAAGCGAGCCTAGGTGCGAGCCAACTCTTCCGTACGCCGAAGGGTTCCCGCGTTGCATCTGTTCTTCTGAGCAATTATTGCTCAGCGAACCGGCAATGACGATGCCTGAGGCCTGAGGCCTGAGCTTTGTCCTGCGTAACCTCCAGCGCACAACGCACGCAGGACACACGGTGCGGCCTTGGGCCGATCTGCATCGTTCAAGCGACATCCACCTCCTTGGCCGGCATGTCCTGGCAGCCTGCTACACCTCCACGACGTGCTTTCGGTAGCTGGGCGCCCATATACCTGTAAGTTGGCCAGCAGTCTAATATCGAGCTACTAGTCTCGCCGGCCAGACGTATAGGCATGGTCCTGCCTCGTCCCATACGGAAAGGAAAACAGGACGAGACTGAACCGCGCGTATACCGTCTGGTCAGTTTGTTATAGGCGGGTGTGGGGTTCTGTCGCGCGCGGCCTTGGGGCGCCCACTCACCTCTCCTTCTCTGCGACGTCTTCGCCGCCATGGACGTATTCGGAAGCTGCTCGCCCTGGCCGCTGCTGCCAATATATCCCATCTGTATCCAAAAATTATGCGAGTTTGGTGCCACGGGTGCATATATACGCTCCTGTTGTCCAAGGTCGCCTTGATCCCCTGCACATGAACGGCGGAACTCATTGCATCGCCGCCGCTCGAAGCAGAGAACGCGACAGAGTTGTAGGCCAATTTTGTAACTCGCTCCTGCTCCCTGGGTAGAAGCACCGTCCGGCCATCCATCTCTCATGACAGAGCTTGGCGGTCACCAATATTTGCGACGCGCCAGTATGGTGGCCAGCAAGATGTGCGCGATTGCACAGATAGGAAAGGCTGATGAGGCGACGCGTTGCACTGTGGCAGGAGGTTAAGCTGCCCCAAGGTGGCGCGCTGACTGGCGACCTTGCACGATGGCACGACATTGCTTCGTGGACATCAGTACATACAGGTTATGAACGTTGTGGGCTGCTATTTCCAGATTGAATGTGCGATTATACACAGGAACTGACGTTCGTTTGGTACCCCAGGATGCTGCCCACCCTCCTCTACCGCCGCGGGAGGTACGCGAGACGCTGTTCGCAAAATGCTTCGCCCGAATGCGAGACACCGAGTTGGCCACCGGCTGGTTCTTCTCTGCTCGTCCAGACGGCATCAAGCGCGAGAACATGGTCGAGTGGATCCTCTGGGCGATCTTCGGCACACACAGAGACGGGCTGAAGGAGGAGTGGATGGACGAGATCGAAGGCTACATGCGCAAGATCGAGGAGCTGCTCGGACGGAAAGTGGAGGAAGGCTGGGACCAGACCGTGCGGTGCATGAAGGTCTCGCTCGACCCGGTCGACACCGTGCATCGACCGTTGTTCTGGTACTTCGTGAGTCCACCCTCTGCATGCCTCGATCTCCACATTCTGATACGCTGCAGCTCGTCGCTGTGGTCGATACCATCACGGCCATCGACATGATGCGTGCTGGCTTCCGGCACTACACTTCTGGCAACTGGACGACCTGCTTCCCCCCTCGCATATTCACGGCGTTCTCCAACAAGGCGCCCCACCCGGAGTTGGTCTACTGGCTGAGACCGCACCGGTCTCCCCACAAGGACCCAATACTGTTCTTGCATGGCATTGGGGTACGTACCCCGCAGTCGTCGTGTTACACTTACTGACTGGCACGCAGATCGGTTTGTGGCCTTACAGGACCTTCTTCAACGATCTCATCGAAGCCGACCCGAACGTCGGCATCATCGCCATCGAGAACCTGTCGATCAGCATGCGCATCTCCAAGCCGCCCCTCTCCCGGACCGAGATGCTCGAGGCACTGACCGAGCTGCTCGACGCGCACGACATCCCGCGCGTCGTCGTCGCCGCGCACTCGTACGGCACCGTCATCGCGGCACACATGCTGCGCGACCCGCAGCTGTCGAAGCGCGTCTCCTCGTACGTGCTCATCGACCCGATCCCGTTCCTGCTGCACCTGCCCGCGGTCGCGCACAACTTCGTGTACCGGCAGCCGCGCACGGCGAACGAGTGGCAGCTGTGGTACTTTGCGAGCCGCGACCCGGACGTCGCGCGCGCGCTCGCGCGGCACTTCTTCTGGGCGGAGAACATCCTGTGGAAGGAGGACCTGGAGGGGCACGACGTCGCGGTCGTGCTCAGCGGGCGGGACCAGATCGTGGACGCGAAGGAGGTGTGGCAGTACCTCACGGGCGAGCAGATTGACGCGGTGCGGTTCCGGTGGGAGAAGGACCGGCTGCGGGTGCTGTACTATCCCGAGCTGGACCATGCGCAGGTGTTTGACACGAAGGAGCGGAGACGGCCGTTCGTGCAGATCGCGCTGGAGTTCACGGCGCGGAAGAAAAACTGAGAAGACGAGGAGGACGACGATGGACACTTGCTACGTTTGATACACGCATTTCACGAGACCGAGACGACTTTATGCGCATTTGGCTTCCCAGTAGTCATAGATCGCCTGCGATGCTGCAGCTGTAATTTAGCTTCCTGATCTACTGTAGATTTAGATTAACAAAACGCAATGTATGTTCTTGGACCTCATAGTCCATGGAGCTGGGTCGTGTCGCGTTGCTCGAGTAGGACTACGAGCAGGTGTAAGTAGTAGGCCTACTGAGTAGGCCCCGACTGTTTGTTTCAACGTTCCCCTCTTCTGCGACATTCGTCCTTGTGCTTTGGCCAAGCTGCCCGTTGGCACGAGGTGTCGCAATACCTGAAGAACGAAAGAAAATCAGATGGGTCGCAGCCATACAAGCGGATCTACAGACCATGCGCTGCCGCAGCCGCGGCACGCCCTTGCCAAGGAGCTCACTGTTGCGCACCAAGAGCAGCTGTACATCTCGACCAGCTCTGGACCCATATATACCCTCCCTTGATGGGCGATGTGGCAGCTGCACTGCAGGGGCCCGCGGACGAGCGTGCTCAGGTTCTGCCTCGTCGGGGAGCGATCCCACCACCGCTCGACGGACATATCCTCGTAGACCGGGCTGTGACTCGGGCGAGTCCCGTCAACTGCGGAAGGCGAGGTCCGCATGTCCTTGTCCAGCATGTCGAAGCGCTTCACAAAGCCCGACCAGTACTTGACGCCAGTCTTGTAGTGGCGGAGGAGCAGTTCATGCGCGATGACCCTTTGCGGTAGTGGCAGCTCGTACTTGAAGCGCTTCAGGATGCGCGTCGTCCGCTCGAGGTGCGCGAGCGCTGGCTGCGGAAGGCTTTCAGAGATGGTATGTGCGAGAGGCCAACGAGACAAGCGGTCATCGACGCCTACGTACCTTGAGCTCCGATAGGTCCTCGGACAGCCCTGGACCGCGGGCTATGAGTACGTTGAGGATATACGTGTCAAGAACGCGCATCAACTGGCGCGAATCCGGGGGAGCCTCCCTCATCAGTACCTCCGCATACTCTACTCCGGCGAGGAGGGCGTCAGTGCCGATCTTGCGCCTCCGTGCATCCGCGGGCGTGGCTTCAAGCAGGAGCGTCCAGGCCTTCGCGATGTGTGTGTCCATGAGGACCAGCAACAGGCGACGCCGCAGGCAAGGGGTGATGTTTTCGACCTCCAGCCCGCGTTTCGCGACCTGCAGAACCTCCTCGCGGTTCTTCGCGCGCATGCAGAAGATGACGTACGCGTATGGGTGCTGCGGGATGCTCGCCATCACCTCACGAGCGGTTGCCTCGATTTTGCAGGGGTCTGCGTTCATGATGACAAGGTACTCCAGGTCGAGCATGTTGGCCCTGTCGAGGTCGGCAGGGCTTCCATAAGGGTGTTGGCGGAGCACGTTTGCTGCGGCAGGCATGTACTCGTTCCAGTCGTCGAATAGCATGTAGCTGTCTTCGTCGTCCGGTATGCCGTCCCCCCCATACACGAATTGGCCCCGGAGGAGGATGTCCGTCATTGCAGTGCCGAACTTGTAAAGATTGTCGTCATTGAAGAAGTCCCGCAGGAGGTCGAGGAAATCCATCGTGCAGCGCCTCATAAGGGTCGTCTCGCAGCGGTCTATTCCATACTCCTCCATGGCCACGCGGAGATCGGGAGGGAAGCCTTCGAGGGAGGCGTCGAATCCAAGCGGTGAGAAGGGATCAGGCGTGTCAGCCTCCGGGTCCTGAGGGCAGGCCCAAAGGAACACACACACAGCTGCGCACCTGAGGGCAATGTCTTCGCTCCGAGTCAAGGCACAGAACAGCTGGTGCGTAGGTGCGATGTCGTCGATTCGCTCGCGTGGGCATGCGCCTGCGCCAAGCATTAGGATGGGTAGACCGTGGATGATGAAATTATAGCTGTTGTTGAAGCGTCGGTAATATTCGAGGATTGTGTCAACTGACTTGATAAGAGCGCCGAGGGAGGGATTCTTCACGGCGGACGGCGAATAGAGGACCTCGTAGCAGTGACAGATCGCGACGACTGCAAACTCGCTCGCAAGGGGAGAGACCATACCGCGGAGACGGTCATGAATAGGCTGATTCACCACGGTAACCATGGCGAGCATATTCTCGCTCAGATATTCCAACTTGATCGAGTCGCTCCCGTGCCGCGCGATGAGGGAGGACAGCTTGAGGAGGGGTTCTGGATCTTCGTCACTCGAATTTGAGATCTTCAAGAGCCCCGGAAGAATGATTCCTGGGAAGAAGTCACCATGGTATGCAAAGCCATCGAGATAAAATCGTAAGACCGTCCAGTACCTTGGTCGAGGAGCTTGCGACAGAGGATTCCGTCAGTGCACATGCTAGCCAGTACGGACAGGATTGCATTGACGAGATGCCACTCATTTCGAGCACATGCAGTCACGTAAACATACCCCAACTTGCGAGATATGTCAGCGAAGTGTTTGTGGGTCTTCCTGAACCCCCTTCTCGTATGTAAATCTAGTGCAATACACGGTGTCAGTGATTGATAGTCGCGGGGGCGGTAAACAGCGCGAAATTATTACTGGGTATGTCGAGCATCGTCCGCACAACATGGACGCTCCATCTAGGATTCTTTCTCGCCGTCATTAGTACAAGATCTTTGTACAGCTCTTCATGCTGTCGGTCATAGTTCTGATTGCGTGTAGACCTCCCGAAGTCAGGCATCCTGTTAAGGGCGGACCCGCCGGTGGAGGCGAATTATTGTCAGTAGGAGTCTGCAGCCTAGCGCGTCCTGGTATAACGGCCCCAAAATTTAGTCTCTGCTTCTGTGTAAATCTCAGGGCGATGTAAGATGCTTTTCCGACGTACCTGTTTTCCATGTAGTGATGATGGTGCTGGTTGACTCTCATAAGCGCCTCATCAGCCAGTTGTGACGCGCTTACCTCCTGACCCTCACTGGCAGATCTGTTGCGATTGACCCATCTCTCTGGTACACTTGGGATCTCGAGAGCGCGTTGGAGGCCGGAGGCTCCGCCATAGCCAAAGACAAGCACGGCCTTGCGCAGACTGAAAAAAAGCAGATCGATCTTTAAGGAAAGAACTGCTATATACGCCTTGGCTCTTCCGGTGACTCGATGTTAAATGCTAATGACTGCCAGCAGAGACACTCTACATATGACCTCGTCGACAGCTCCCCAGCCGCGGAGACTTTGACAAATATGTCGCGCAATAGGAACGCTGTGCTGGATGCTCAGGCTCAAGCTTGGAGCACGGACAGCCGTGCATGGTTTTGAGCTGAGTGGCTCGTTGCGACGATGCGGCTCCTCAAATACCATGGCAGCGTTGTGGGACGGTCGATACTCAGAACCATTTCGCATACTAGTCAGGTAGGTCCAAGAGAAAGCGAAAAGTGTCATTCCAAGAAGCATTGACTCGACGCTTTGGCCTCAGTGCATTCGCGGTGACAGATCATAGTGCCGGAGCTAACATGAAGTCAATGCGTCGCACGCTATATGAGCAGGCTGCTCTCCGCCCTCCGAGCCATCCAACATTTTCCCTCGTTGCCCTGCCACACAAAAAGGTGCGTACTTGACGCTGGGGTTGTATGGAGAGAGGTCCGCGATCTGACCGTGTCAATCCCTCAGATGTATCGCGATCGTCAGGGTCCTGCCTCTATGTCGAAAAAGCACCCTGCGCCTCGTAGCAGCACTACAACTCCCCCGCGTGCACATACCCTGGCAAGGGCTCCGTCCGCTTACCACCTCTCCCACGGCCCACCCCACCCAATCGTCCTCATGCCAAACAGAGTCCTCGTCAAGATCCTCGCCGCAGTCAACCCCGTCCCAGGCACAGGCATGGCTTCTTGGTCGCCCTACTGGCTTCCGCTCATGGCTGTCTGCCAACACTGGCGCAAGCTCATTGAAAACACGCCTGATTTCTGGCAGAAGATCTCCGTCGGCCTCGGTCTGCAATGGCTCGAACTATGTTTGGAGCATTCACAACGCTCGCTCGTCCAGGTCACTTTCTGGTCCCCTGTCCCGTTCAACGCGACAATGAACTCGACCGTGCTCCGTTCGCACTGGCACCGGATCGAATATCTCCGCTTCAAGGCTCTTGATTGCGCACAGTTCGACAGCAGCATGATGGTCCCCGAGATGCCGGAGTTGCGAACGCTCATCGCGAACGTGAAGCATACCAGCCACAGTATCTGCGACGGCTCGAGACACGACGGAACCGGAGTGATGTTCAGCCTCCCACACGGAACCCTCCCCCATCTCAAGGCGCTGACCCTCGAGGGAACGAGCCTCGTCGCGGATCACGTCGCCCTCTCCTCGCTGCGGTTGCTCTACCTGGGTAAATATGCTGGCGCCAGACCACTATACACTACCGCCCAATTCGTGACCATGTTGAGCAGCTGCACGTCATTGGAGCGCCTCACCATCGCCAAAACCGCCTTGCATGCAATCACTGTCGTGCCAAACCCTTCCGACGATGCCGGTCCCGTCGCTCACCTCAGCCCCAGGCTGCGCGACTTGAACATCCACGGGAGTGTAGAACACATCTCCAACTTGCTCTCGCACATCCACGTCCCCGCGCACGTTGACCTCGTCTTATCGACCGAAGAGTTGACGGAAGAGCGCGCTGCGGCTGCGCCCGCCAACATGCTCCCTCCCACTCGCCTTCGCCGCAACCTCGGTATCCTTCGATCCGCAACGCGCCTCAAGGTGGACAGCTGCCACGACGAAGTCGGGGTTATCAAAGTCATCGCCACGCGTAAGCTGGGCAGCAGCGGCCGGTTTGAGATCAGCGTGCCCGTTCCGGGCGGTAAGAACGGCAATGGGAGTCAGGCCCGACGCATGTACTACAGGGCACTCCTGCGAGCCGCACCGGACATGTTCCCTGACGCGCAACTGGACACGCTGGTTTGCGCGGGCGACATTGACGCGATCAGCGAGTCGGAGTGGAGGGACGGCCTCCTCGCCCATTATCCCACCCTCCGAACCCTGGTGGTCGACGATGGCGAATATGGAGGAGACGCGACGCCGGTGTTCAAGGCCCTCGGATCCACCGTCGCTCAACTCCAGCTTGGCGCTATCGGTGCTTTGTGCCCCGTACTGGAATATCTGTGGATCCGCAATGCGGAGCCGACCGTCAAGCTGATGGAGGACGCCCGAACGTGCCTTTCACGGCGCGAGTACCACCAAGCGGCGCCGCTGAAGCGTCTTCGCTTCGAGCTGAACCCGGACTATGAGAGGCCCGAACACTGGCAGACTGTTCCGGATTACTTCAAGTCGTGTCTCAGCAAACGGTCCGCACCGAAGTGCGAGCTGCGGCTTTGGAGAAGGGATGTGGACGACGCGGAGATGTTCTTGGATACGAGTACAGAGATGCCATTCTGACTGATCAGTTGTGCTGTAGAGTAATATAACATGGGAATCGTTGGTTGGACCATGTCGTGTTCAAGTGTATGGAAGCCTGTGTAATTTCCCATTCGTTAGCATCTGTCGGGGTACAAAGTACCACCGGTATTACGCACTCACGCTTAAGACCATTCTCCAGAGTCCTCCCATTGCAGAGCTTCGTTTTCCGACATCGTCGTAGATGGTTCGGGTTCGGACGGGGACGTGCAGAGAACAACCTCCGGAACCCGGTTGCGAAGACGCGTCAGATCCACCTCCTCCAATATCGCATCGTCTTTGCCGGTATAGTGGAACGTCACCTTGCGGATGGGCACGTCGGTGTGCACCGGAAGATCCAACTTTCCGGGCAACTCCACGTTCGAAGACCATATCTCCATTTCTACGAGCCGCGGGCTCGCCTCGGCGACCCAGGACAGTGCTTCGATGTAGTCATCGCAGCCGGCGCCACCTTGCAGGTCATAATCGATGTAGCGCAATTGCTCCTGAGGGTTTCGGGGAGCGACATAGGCATCCACGAAACGCACGACGCGGAGAGACGGCAGGCTGCAGTTGAGGAGCATGTCCAAATCCTTGTTGCGTAGTTCGGTCCGATATGTCACCACTTCTACCGCGGAAAGAGGTACGAAGCAGGGTTCGCCGAGCCCATATTTCCGCTGCATGCGAAAATCTGGGAGGTCAAGGAGCACGGACGCAGAGGGACCGGATGCGCGGAGGGTGCAATGGCCATCAGCGCGCAGGTCGACGGTCATGGCGGTTAGGGTGGACATGATTGGCATTTGGTGTAAGTCGTAGTCGTTGAGAGCCAGCAGCGTCGTCGCTTGCGAACCGACCAAGCGCAACGTGAGCCCGCACGGGAGGATGACAACGGGAAGAAACTTGGGAAGGTTCACGGCTGCCACCGGGTTCTTGTACGTTCCGAGAGTTAGAACGCGGAGATTTGGAAGCTCGACTTGGATATCGTTGTTCTCGTTCTCGCTCGGAGGCAGGCCGGAGACCGAAGCATCGATGAGGGCAAGGTTCTGGAGTGCAGAACAGCGTCGCAGGAGGTCAATGATAGGCAGTCTCTTCCCATGGCTGATGAAGAGGTGCGTAAGCTGTTCGTACCGCACATCGGGCAATCGTCGCAGGTGCCAAAGAACGAGCCTGCGAAGGGAAGGAGTACCGTGGGGAAAGATGGTACCGAGAGTCTCCAAATTGATCCTATCTCGACCCACTGTACCTGACGAGTACATGGTAAGACACTCCAGGTTGGGAACGCTGAAGGGAAGCTCGGTTCTGAGACCGGACTCTTCGTTCGCCGGTGGGTAGATCACGAATAGGTCGTTGAGACGTTCGGCATGCCGGGCGATGTGGGTTCCCGTGGGCCGATCGATGGTGTAGCGGACCAGGGCTTGAATAGTGGCATCCCCTGAGCGGTCCAGGAACACGTCCTGCAGGTGGTTGAGGTCCTCGTCGATTATGGACCATAACGTGGCAGTCCCAACTGCGGCGGTACGCCAGCGGCGACACACATGAGTGAGGGGAATCCTGGCCAGCATGTCACTTCTGTGCGAGGCCTTCCAATATCCTCGTGAGTGCAGTCCGTTGTTGCGCCATGGTAGAGCATACTCGAAAATCAATGCGAGCAGTTCGTCAGGCAGCTTGTTGACAGCGGCATGAGTGTTGACGCGGCCTCTAATAACTGAGGCTATGCGAGCCGTATGAAGATCAAGTTCTATGAGCTACTCCATTATATATGTGAGTAACAGCGACGGTTCGCTCTGAGAGCTTGCTTACGTCGTGCAGACTAAACGTCGAAGATTAGCCCACTGCACCGGCGCAGGAACGTAGTGAGATGCTGACCTGAGAGTTTGTATGTCCTCGTCTACCGCGATGCGGAGATCTTCAGCTAGAGCGAGAGAGCGGTGAACTGCCATGACTTGACGAAGGTGGAAGTGGTACAAGTTCAAGGTTGAAAGCGCCCATGACGTTGTGCTATTCGTGACTTCAGCGTAGCTTACACGCTCGGAGCGTCGCAGAAGTAGACCTCATACATTGCGATGTGTAACAACTCAAGCCCAAGGACAATCAGAACTCAACCAAGTAGAATAGAAGATAAGTACAAGGACAGCAACGATCAACACTGACCACTTTGGCCCATGTAGATCAGTAGGCGATCACCACCCCATACCCTTCCCACTCGCTCCAATTTGGCAGTACTTTTTCAACCACGAAATGAGCCACATCCTTCCTCAACACCCTATAAGCACTGCTCATGATCACAACCTTCTTCGTGCGATACGGCTCATTGCCTGACTTTACCGCCTCGTCTCCGCGGGACTCTCCGTCCGTCAGCACCGCAGGGCGTACAATTACCACATGCTTGAGGTCGCCCTGTCTGGGAAGCCCCGGTGTCGACTTCCAGCCTTGGGTAAGGATATCGTTGCTGGGATCGTCCTTGGATGACCACGACCAGCCTGCGGCATGCGAGAGGATGCGCTCCACGCCGAGCTTGTCCGCAAGCGCGGCCGGGAGAACCACATAGTAGAGCGGCTTGAGGACGAGCGGAACCGCCGCCTGTGACTCGGAGGTGACGGCCATTGCGGTGATGACGACGAAGCGCGGCTGCGTTTCGGGCGCGCGCAGAGATCCCGGGAGCGCGTGCAGAGATCGGGAGGGTCGAGGAAGAAACCACGGCCTATGCTGAAGCTCGGCTTGCCGCCTGTGGTCACCACCTTCAGTTCAAGCCATCGAGCGGGCGCAGAAAATTCGGAATACGAACCGATAGTGGAAAGCACGACGCCAACTTTGCCTGCGCTGGCCTGGACGGCCGCCTCCCAGCCTTTCCTGACATCGTCTCGATTGAATGCGTCGCCGCGTACAAGCTGTGCCTTGCCGTCTTTGAAGAACGGTTGTATCTCTTCATCGTTGTCGAAAATCGAGGTGGAACGTAGAAGGAAAGTGACGGTGGTGCCTTGTTCTGTAACGACATAAGTATGGATGACTATGCGAATGGGCTTTACTCACTCAACAGCCGAAGAGCGGCATGATACCCGATGTTCTTCGACGCGCCGAGGACGAATGCATGCATATTTGGCTGAACTGAGAGGTAGAGGGAGAGTGCGTCTGAATCACGAGGCTGCGGCCATACGTAGTACGTCCGCTAGGGTTCAAGGTCCGTTGCGCAGAGTTCAGGCATCTGCTCTCCTTTCGCGCTCCGCTGACTCTGCCCGGTCGCCTGGTTTTCTCGGGGCTAGGTCATCATGGCCGTTCTCATCTGCCAATATTGATGACACACTTCCATGATTGTACTGTATCTGGGGCATACATAGTACGCTCGAGGTCGCAAGCGACTCGGATACCTGGAAATGCAAATCAGCACGGAGACTGACATCCCCTCCGCGCTGCGAAGCTCGGCTTACATCCGTCTCTTTGGTCTTGCCAGGTCTCTCGAGTGCATGCATCCCGGCACGCTCACTACATACTTAAGGTGCGTTCGCGGAGAGCTGGCATTTCGGGAGAGTGAAGGCCCTGAGTTGACGAGACTGATACGTCCACATACGCGTCGGTGAGTAGAAACTCCTCGAGTACATACTCAATGATGCCTGACCTATTTCCGATGGTATTCCAGACATGCCATTCTATGCTGCGGCCAGTGTGCTCGCTGGCATGTAGAATCGCAGTACCTGCAGCGAAACCGATCAGCGGGGAAAGAAACTGTCAAGTCCAGCCAGATCACGACCCACCACGCGTCCTGGCACCGGGAACACTTCCGCACGATTACGCTCCGACAGAAACACCATGAGCATGCATACAGCAACGCCAATCCGGGTCCCATCTGGATGCCTCCGTCCTCGCTACTGTGGCAGCTGCACCTGAGGGGCCCACGGAGCAACGACGCGAAAGTAGGCTCGTTCTCCGGCTCCCACCAGCGCGCATACTGCTCTTCGTGGGGCCAGCCCGAGTGCTCCTGCTCTTCTTGCTTTGGAAGGTTACTCCTCCAGAAGGCTCGATTTTGCGCATCTATGTGATCGAAGCGCTCCACGAGCTCGGCCCACTTGGCGAAGCCGTTAGTGAAGTGGTGGACGAGAGCCCTGCGCTTCGCTCTGTACGAGCCCTCGACGATCTTGAAGCCGGAATTCTCCAAAGTCCGCACCAAGAGTGCGACTCGCTCAGAAAGCATCTATGGTGAGTCGGATACGTGTGAGTACGGCGGGGAGGCACCCATTTGTTTGAGAAACGGCGTACGTAGAGGGTGTCTTCGAGTTGGTCCGGAGTATGTATATGCGCTCGCGTGAGCAGCAGGTGGATGATAGCCAGGTCCGTCATGTGCAGGAATTCACGCGCATCGCTGGGAGCCGTCGGTATCAACACGCGGTCGTAATCCGCCATTGAATCCAGGCATGCAAATCCAGCAAACCGTCGTCGCCGGTCCGACGGCCCCGTTTGGAGAAGAAGTGTCTGCGCCTTCGCTTGGGCTAGCTCGATGGCAGCGGCATAGAGTCGGCGCCGTAGGTATGGAGTGAGAACGCCCGGGACCCGTTCCCCTAGTCCGTTTAACGCTGCTTGTAAAGCCTCTTCCCGGTCTCCGCTCCATTCGCAGAGTATGAGGGCGGCATACACGTGGTGAGAATTCCGCTTGAGGACCTCACGGGCGTGGGCCGCTGCAGCATCCGGGGGTCCACTGCGCGCAAGGTGTTCCAAGGTGAGAGTGTCCGCCCTGCTGATCTCCCAAGAGAGATTGAATCTCCTGAGGACCTCGGCGGCTTCGAGGAGTACTGAGTCCCATGAGTTGAACCTCGCAAGAGCGCCATCCTTGAAGTTCGCAAAGTCGTCATCGCTGTAAATGAACGGACCGTGCCACAGGCTAGTCGACAGTCCGATGCCGAACGTTTCGAAGTCACCGTCGTCGTGTAATGCCTGCAGTAGCTTGCGTACCGTCAGCGTGTAGTTCCGGATAGCTCTTCGCTCACTCTCGGGTGGAGCGTCACACCGCGCGAGGGCGGTTAGATCGACGAGCTCAACGCTCCCCGCCCGAGAGGCATAATTAGACGTAGACTTCCTCTCCGCCGGGGGGAGGCCACAGAAGACCCATGTTGCGACGGCACGGATACTGGGTTCGTTGCTATGGAGCAGGAGGGCAAGGAAGTCCAGGATGCGTTGCCGCGTTCTAATCTCTTCGGGGACGCACGCTTTTGCGCAGAGAATGAGAAGAGGGATAGCGTGTATGATGAGGTCGTGAGATGCTTCAGGGTGTTGCAGGGCCTCGAGAGCTACATCCGCGACGAAGGTGACAGAGATATGCGGGGGAAACATCGGTACGGGGTCGGCAGGGAAGGTGGCGACGCCGATGCAGTGGCACAACGTCACCAAGAGGAACTCGGAACACTGTATTTCATCGCACATCCACGGGTCCCATTTGATAAGGACAGCGGGCAGGTGGCGCAGAATTTCACTCTTAACTGAATCGTCGCCATGTGTCGCCAGCACGGCGAGAAGCTGGAGTAGTATCGATGGCTCAATCGCGTCTATCAGCGGCAGTACTCTTGATAGCAATCCTGGTACACCCTCGTGATTTCAGTAGACATCAACAGTGCGATACGCTCGAAGCACATTACCGTCTTCCAGGAGGCCGTGACAAAGCATGGCATCAGCACATATTTCGAGCCATATCCATTCGATAGTTGCGCAGACGTCCCACTCCGTTTGAGATGCAGCGAGGTCAAAGATATATGACAGCTTCCTGGAGGCAACCGGTAGACACATGTGCAGCTTTCTCAAGCCCTTTCGTCTCATTGCATCTTGCACGGTGTCAGAGCGGCGCGGCAGAACGTCCTAATAACATGACGTACTCACTTGGTATTCCCAGGCGACGGCGTACATAGACATACGCTTGCTCCAGAGGAAGGCGATTTACGGTTCTGCAAAAGTCCACATATAGGTCGTAGAGGCCATGATTCGTCGCGTCATTGTTTCTTGAGCGTGTCCCCATCGCGAGGACCTCCCGGTGATGCCGACCGGTGTGCCCGGAGGCTGAAGGCTGGTTAACACTAGCGACTAGTCTTCATGAAGCTCACATACGGTTCTCAGACTGTTAGGGTGAGGAGGACGTCTTGGCCGGGAGGCTTTGATCGCGAGACAACCGCAGCGCAAAAGCCCAGTGGCGGTGCACCGGTATCCCGGAATTTCCCGTGGCTGCCAGTTCAGAAACGTCCGACTAACCATGTGCCATATCACCCGGTGTAACCGTGATAATTGTCAGGCTGCATCAGTGGATCCGTCGTCCTCCGCATGTCCCGGTACAGGCCTCGCGGCCTTCCACTCGAAGTCCCCGACGCTCGGTAAGAGTCAAGTGCTTCGAGTCAAAGCTCGGTACACAAAGTGTGCTCCCAGTTGGGCCACTCAACGTTTCCACGGAGAGACGAAAACACATCTCAGGTCTGATTATGACCGGTCGACTGACACGGAACTCTGCGTTAGCCCTGCAACCGTCCTGAGATTTTGCAGGTGGGGTATCAAAATGAAGCACTGTTGAAATATTTCCAAGGAGTGACTACTACAAGATCGTGTCAGCGGGACGGGGTGAACGGGGGATCGATGGAGCCACACCTATTCACGATATCGGCACACCGACCGATGTTGAGGCCAGTGTGCTCGCTGGCATTCAGCGTCGCAATACCTGCAGTGGCACAGGAGGTGAGCGAGGTGACAGGAGCGGACAACCCGGAAACGGTGGCATACCATGCATTCTTGCATCGAGAACACGTCCGACGGACCATCGCAGTCCTGCGGGAGCACGATGAGCACGCGCGCAAGACCGCCAATCCCGGGTACAACGCCCTGGGACCGTCCTCACTGCTGTGGCAGCTGCACCTGAGAGGTCCTCGGAGGAGCGACGCGAGCGTAGGTTCATTCTGAGGCTCCCACCACCGCGCATACGCGTTCTTGCTCGGGTTCGAGTCGTCGCCTTCGGCCGGCGCTAGATCGTGGCGCAGTCGAGCGGACATAGCGGGACCGATGTCGCTGTTGTCCGAGTCTCGGAATGCTCTGTTCTGCTCGTCGATCTGATCGAACAGCTCTATGAACTTGGCCCACGTTTCGTAGCCCCGAGAGTAGTGGTGAACGAGAGTTTTGCGTCCCGCTCTGCTCGAGCCCTCCGTGACCTTGTAGCCTGAGCTTTCGAGAGTACGCGTCGAATCCTCAACATGCTCAGAAAGCACCTGCCATTATCCGGGCATCAGTACGGAGGAGCACCCGGAAGGATCAGACCTAGGGCGTACTTGAATGCTTTCCTTGAGTTCCTCGGGAATAGACACCGTATTCCCTTGCCGGACAAGTTTGTTGATGATAGACAAATCCATCGTGTGCATACGATCGCGCATATCGATGGGACTACCCGGGAGGAATGCTTGCATGTCTTCCAGGCCTGCATCCATGCAAGCGAAAGCAGCCTGTCGTCTTGGCCAGTCTGACGGCCCTGTTTGGAGGAGGAGTCTGTAGGCCTTCGCTAGGGACAGCTCGATCACAGAGACATAGAGTCGCCGCTTTAAGTAGACGGTGATATGAGCGAGCCGCAATCCTTTCCTCGCGATCTGCAGCGCTTCCTCCCGATCTTCGCTGTGTTCGGTGAGAATCACGCATGCGTACGTATGCTCCGATTGTCGCTGCAAAACCTCGCGAGCGTAGGTTGCTGCCTCCTCGGAGTGCCCACTACGAGCGAGGTGTTCCAAGGCGAGAACATCGGCTCTGTTGATGTGCGATGCACCTCCGCGGCGCTTGAGAGCTTGTGCTGCCTCAGGCAGAAGCGAACACCAAGAGTCGAGCCCGGAGAGAACACCCTCCTTCGGATACGGCAGGTGGTGCTCGTTGTAGATGAACGGGCCGTTCAGCAGCACGTGCGCCATCCCTGTCCCAAACTTGTAGAGGTCGCCGTCCTGCGACACCTCACATAGTAGCTTGTATAGCATGGCCGTGTACCTTTTGATGGAGGCACGCTCGTGGCCGGGCGGAGTGATCCAACGCAGGAGCCCAGAGTGGTCGACGAGCTCGACTGTCCCCGACGGAGACACATGCCCGGAGGCCGACTTCCGCTTTACTTCAGGCAGGCCACAGAACACCCACGCGGCGACGCAGCGCAGAGTGGTGTCTCTACTGTGGAGCAGGACGGCCAGGAAGTCGAGGATCCGCGCTCGGGTCTCGGTCTCCTCGAGAGGACAGGCCTTGGCGCAGACGATGAGAAGAGGGATGACGTGTATGACGACGTCGTAGGATGTCCTGCAAGCAGGGTGTGCAAGAGTATCGAGAGCCAGCTTTGCGACAAAGATAGCGGACAGCCCGGGGGGAAGCTTCGGTTCGGCGGTAGCAGGGAAGGCAGCGACTCCAATGCAGTGGCATAACGTGAGCAGGAGCATCTCGTCATTACCCTCGGCGTGGCTCGTCCATGGGCGCATTCTCGCTATCAGATTCGGGAGACAGCCGAGGACAGTCGACCTGATCTCGTCGTCGCCATGTCGCACCAGCAGAGATAGAAGTACGAGTAACGCGGTCGGCTTGTGTTTGTCTGCCACATGGAGGACTCGTGGCAACATTCCTGTAACATGAAGCGTCCAGTCAACAACAGCATACCTGCAAATGAGATTTCGTACCGTTTTCAAGGAGGCCACGGCACAGGACAGCGTCGACGGACATCATGGTCCATACATATACGACAGCGACCCAGACTCTTGGCTCTTCCTGGGACAGAGCGTGGTCGAATACGTAAAGCAGCTTCTTTTGAAGCTCATGTAGTCGTGTGTGTTGTCTCCTTAGGCCGCGTCTCGTCGTGCCATCTGTACAGCAGTAAGAATTGGCGTTATGAGTAGACGGCGGCGACGAGCCGAGCGTGGCGGACTTACTTCGTATCCCGAAGCGACGGTAGACCTGTTCCAAAGGGTCCCATGTCTCCGAGGCTGTGGTGTACAGCAGTCGACACACGTCGACGTACAAACTTTCTGACAAACCATGGGACGTCGCATCGTCGTTTGTGTGACGAGTCCAACTCATGGCAACAGATCACTAATCGCGGCGGGCGGCGCTGCTAGCAGTGGCAAATCTCAATGCCTTCGAATGAGTGGTGGATTGCACTGCGAGTTCGAGTACTACTTCATATGGATGTCAGACTTCGCCGTCGCGTAATCGTACGGCAACTCACGAGTCACAGATATTAAAAGTACAGATGTATATTCAGGTTGCTCGTTTGCTGAAGCTGGGTATGAGGAACTAGTAGAAGTACTTGGTCGCCGACTCGCAAGCTGGCTGTCGTTCACCTCGTTGCGTCACGCCTGGCGCCAACTACGCGGTGGCGGTGTTACTCCGGAATTCCCCGCAACGCTTTCGAGTACTCAGCAAAAGGAGCCAGTATATGGAGTCCACTTTGCGCGAGTTGGGAGAAACTTTGATGTGACGGGGCACCGGGCTAGCCTGCATGTGTCGCACTGGCAAACGTCGAGCCGGCTGTTTGTCCGTCTGAGTCTCGCCTCCGTATAAGACTCCGGGAGGCAGAAGCGCTAAGCACTCGTCGGAGAATCGTCTCCTGAAGATCAAAACCACAAGACATCACCTGCGCGCAGCATAGTATTTATCAGACTCGAGCAACGGACCTCGCAGCGGAAGTGCGAGAAGGAAGAACGGGAATGTACGCCGTACTGTACGAAAGGGATATCGACATCATCGATATGTCGCAGCTCCGACTCCGGGAACTATGCACCGTGCACGCACACCCCAAGCGTGCGCCGCTTCCCCGGACTCGGGCCTCACCGCCTCACCGTAATGAACACACAGAGATTCGAGGACACTTCGTCACTGACGTCGTACATGTCCGCGCCGCGAAGCTCGTGAGCCGTCTTCGCACCTTCTGCGGTCTCGCCGGGTCTCTTCGCGCCCCACGCTCGCCACGCGGACGAGGACGAGGACGTGCGATGTGGGAGGTGGGATGTGCATCTCGCAGAGGCGGAGTGGACGAGAGGCGGATGTTGGCAAGGTGACGTCGTCTGCGAAGTTCGAACCTGCACTGCGTGTCCTGCGGTCTGCGGTCTGGGCGCTGCATCCCGATTCCAGCCGACGCCGTGACGTTTGTGGGATCCGACGCGCGGTATCTTCTATCAGGTGCGAGTAGCGGGGAGGCATGCGCTGGTCCCCAGCTTGCAGCTTGTAGAGAGGACTCCCAGGAACGGGACTCACTGGCAGGATGCTGGTACTTTGCGGTGTGTGCCGACAGCGGACTTCAGCTGGACGGGGAGAAGGACGCCGTCACGACTTGCGGAACGGACGTACGCTCAGCCAGCACGCATACCCTCAGTCGACGGTGCGTGACTGCGTGTGCGTCGGTCTGGGCGCGGTCGATACCCAAGCAAACGTGCTCGCGTCCCGATTCCAGCCGACGTCCCATGCAGCGGAGAGGCGGGTGACGCACGACGGACGGGCGAGTCCAATTGTGCTTGTGGATCTAGGTGTGTCGAACTGTCAGGACGGCTCGGAAGGATCAGGCCTCAGGCTTCAGGGATGGAAGGAGAGTACTAGTACATCGGCGGGTGTGTGCCTCGGCAAGATGCAGCCTCTGACGGGACGACAGACGGACGGGATTTGGGAAGTATGGATGGGCCATGGGGTAGAGTACATGGGCAGATGACTCGCCATGTGGGTGAGTGAGTGGGTAGGAGGGTACGCGGACCCTCCGGCCTCAGGCTCAGTCGTATGCGACCAGTCGCTGTCGGTCCGGGAGTTCGTCCCCCACTGTCCAGTGGCAGCTCGGTCGGACAATCCTCCTGGCCATGGGCTGTATGTTCTGACTCCTGCGGTCTGAACGCGGCTGAGACTGAGACCCCGGACGGTTCACAGGCAGCAAACACGACGCATCCCGGTCCCGTCCGACTGTGCGTGCGCAGTGGTTTGACGTCCAATCGATGTGTGATGTGCGGTGCGTGGACCTCGAGAGAAGCCATGTCGTCCACTACGTACATCTGCACCGTCACGAACTGTCGAGCGGGCACTGTTACTGTAATGCGCGGGCGAGCCGCGTGACCGTCTGCAGTGGAGTACAGGAACATGCGGGCGGTACGGTGCGTTCGCCGCAGATGCAGCTTCTGCGGGATGATACATAGCGCACGTCAGTTGCGCGGTGATCGTACGAGGAGGAGATGGCCATGACGACTTACGGAACGGGTGCACGTGGTGCATGTACGAGTACGAGTACGAGGACGTCCCTCAGCCGACACGGGCGGTAGGTGTTGCAGCGGACGCTGTCAAACACGGTCGCTCACGTAGCAGCTTCGATGCCAGCAGCGGGCGTCGGCTGCACCATCCATCCATCCATCCGTCCGACCGGTAGAATCCTGAGGATGCGTGATCCAGAATGCTCGACCCCCGGCCTGAAGGCTTCGAGGGGGGGGGGGAGGGGTGCGGTCAGGACGAACCCGCTGGGAAACCAGGGCGGCGACCCGGACGCAATGTAGGGAAGCTCTGAAGCTCTGAAGCTCTCGGAGTCGGAGTCGTGTTCGGTGTTCGGTGTTCGACTTGACTGTGACTGAACGCTCGGCTAGGGTCGCCATGACGTGGGGATCCGTGTGCGTGTGCGTGTGCGGAACTTTCTGGGCGAGCGACGAGGGGGGGCGTGAAATGGATATAAGGAGGGGCGCTCCGTCAAGACTCGAGGGTTTACGCGAACGCGAGGAGAGATGCTTGACAGCGTCCGCTGTGCAACACCTTCCCCCTGTGTACGGTGTGTACGGTGTCCGCCGAGGGACGTGTACGTGTACGCAGGGCCCTGGGCGGGCACCCGTTCCGTAAGTCGTCACGCCCGGATTACGAGTCAGTCGACGTCGGTCGTATTGCGTGTCCGCCAAAGTCCCGGCTGCGGGCGGGGACAGTGTGGTTAGTGTTCAATCGAAATGCGAGAGCGCGGACGGACTGCGCACCTGGTGTCAACGCACTCCCGCAGGGTTTCCGAGAGCTCGAGCTCGAGGAAGGAACGCATGCATCATGCATGAAATGCGGTGCGCGTCCGACGGGTGCGTGCCTATCTCCTGCGTCCAGCTGAGACTGTTCCGAGCTGTCTTCGGAGGCACGCCGCACAGTGAACCCGCTTGGACGACGTGCATTACGAGACGGGACGAGCCTGGAGGTTTGGACGTGCACGAAATACACCAGGCTGAGGCAAGGTTTCCGTTTGTCGGGCGCAGGGACGCCCCGGGGCGGGGCAGTGCGAACCTTGAGTTTGTCGGTGTGTGTGTGCCGCGTCGGCCGTCCTGCGATCGTACACGGAGTGGTGTGCGGACGGACTTACTCTTGTGATGCTCCATTGCTGGCCTACAAATTCGAGTCGAATTGGTAGTAGCCGGTTCGCTGCTCCCGGGAGACCAAGCTTGACTTGGGATGGATGGTGCAGAAATTGAGGAACTTGTCGCATGCGCATTGCGCGGACACTCTCGGGTGTAGCAGGATAACAAGAGGGTCCAGACCTATCGCGAGGGTACTCTTTCTCTGGAGGCAGCGCAGATGGGAAGGCGCATTAGGAGCGCAAGTCAGACGACTTTGCGGGATTGTGTGGCCGCCAGCGGGCGTTGTGGCGAAGTTCGGATGCTCGGCAGAAGGCGACGGTGAGAACGGAGAACGAGCGCCGAGAGAGGAGACCCACCTGGACACGCACGGGCCCAGGGCCCAGGCCCAGACATGGTCTCCGCCCGCACGACGCTGTGCCTCCGAGCTCGCTGCGTTTGATGCAGATGCCCAACAGCGTTCCCGCCGTTCGTCGTCGTCGTCGCGGACGAGGAGAGCGCGTCGAAGACAGGGGCTGAGCATGCTGTCTTGGGCCGGGTATTTTCGGAGATCGATAACGGCAGCAGCATGCAACGTGTCTCGGAGGACGGACAGCGGGACGGAGGCAGCGCAGACGAAATATTGCGAGCGAATCTTGTTTGCCGGCGGGGAGATCTGGGAGGAGTTTCGCGGTGCCTGATTGTTTGACTGCGACGGTGGGAAGGCCTGGACCGCGCCCGGCGAATGGTCGAGGCCTCCTGCCATTCCCGGACTCAACACCATGCAACGGCCTAGGCCCTCGCGACTGCGTCTCGTTGCTCTGAGACACACAGAGGCCTACAGAGGC
Organism: Polyporus arcularius HHB13444; assembly: GCA_004369055.1. Taxonomy (NCBI): domain Eukaryota; kingdom Fungi; phylum Basidiomycota; class Agaricomycetes; order Polyporales; family Polyporaceae; genus Polyporus; species Polyporus arcularius. Next base: position 41,326 of record ML210985.1, on the reverse strand, counting down.
CCAGGGATGGCACGGATGCTCTGCTCGTGCTCGAAGAGAGCGCAGAGGATGCAGGGGGCATTTGGGACCCCGACGGATATTGAAAGAGCGCAAAAAGGGACGAAAATGCAGAACGGACGGGCCGGAAAGCGGAAGCTCGGCGGTGGCGGTCGTGATGGAGGGCCATATATGGGCTGTTAGGGGTCCATATCGGGACAGATCTCGGTGAGAAGGAGGGAGTTGGGAGCCCGGGACGGAGAGGGAGGCTTAAGGATGGGATGAAGAGCCTCGTCGCTCGCTGTCGTCCATCCACCCCTCTTAACAGTCCAGACCAGATGGACAACTCGACCCAGTACCCGCCGCTCCAGAGGCAGCTCTTCCCCTCCGCCACCCTCCCGCCCCCGTCTCAGCTCCATCTCAACTCCTTTCCCCGCAACAACACCCTCCCGCCCATCTCCCACCTCCCCGCCGCCTCCCGCTACCCGCCCCCGACATACACACACCCCTCCCTCTCCTCCACCGCCTCCCCCCTCTCCGGCCACACCCTATCCGGCCCATCCACTCTCCCCTGGTCCAACCAGCGCTCCCCTACCTCGCGCGACGACCTCCCATCCGTCCGCCGTCTATCCGAATCCAGACCAGAACGAGACATGGCCCGCGACTCATCTCAGGACCACCATGTATCCTCCTCGCACGTCAAGCACGAGCAGGAGGACAGTATGCCGTCCACATCAGACTTTGTCAAGAAGTTGTACAAGTGCGTCTCCATCGCCTCTCTTCATTTTCAGTCCATCGTCCTCTGACCTCGGCCACCCAAGAATGCTCGAAGACTCCTCCTTCGCGGACGTCGTTTCATGGGGTCCTGGCGGCGACTGCTTCGTCGTCAAGGACATGAACGAGTTCACGAAGACAATCCTGCCCCGCATGTTCAAGCACTCAAATTTCGCCTCCTTCGTCCGTCAACTAAATAAGTACGACTTCCACAAGGTTCGTCCTTCCTATCCTGTCGCGCGACGATCCGGATCCTGAGCAGTGTCAACCAGGTCAAGAACACAGACGATAATCAGTTCGGCGAACACGTGAGTCCTCGTCTATTTCTGTTCATCTCCTACTGCCCCCCTTGCCCCTTCACGAAGCCTGGTGCGCCACCTAGCCCGCGGCAGCTCGCGCAGCGGTCGCTTGGAGCGCGTAAGTGAGCGCACGTTGGGCGAGCATGTCCGGCATCGATTGCCCGCCCAAGAGACCCCTGCACGTGGGTGTCGTCGTGTCTTTGCGCAGCACGCCGGAAACGAAGTCTTTAGTTGCATATGATCGCCCCTCGCCTTACCAAACTGGCTTGGTGTTGTGCTGAGTCCATAACGTTCTGCCTGTACGCGATCGTCATGAGTCTCTTGTAGAGGGCGAGGTTGCTTTCGAACGTGCATGTATGCGCAAATGAGCGATGTAGCTCCAGTAGGCTTCAGCGGGTCCGGACTGCGATATATGCAGGCGCACGGACAGCGGGGGCGGTTCTGCGAAACTTCTACGCTAGATACTGACTGTGGCTCCGCGCATCCCACAGAGCTGGACATTTCGCCATCCTGACTTCCACGCCGACCGGCGAGACGCGCTCGAGAACATCAAGCGCAAAGTCCCCGCCGCGCGCAAGTCGACAGGACGTGGGGCGAACTCACCATCACCATCCTCCTCCGCCTCCGTCGACGCGCTCCAGTCGCAGATCGAGCGAATGGGCCGCGACCAGGAGGAGATGGCCGCACACATCCGCTCGCTGGAGACCAACTACCAGAACGTGCTTTCTGAGATGGTCAACTTCCAGCGGAACATGGCGCAGCAGGACGGACTCATGCAGAATTTGATACAGTACTTCTTGCAGCTGGAGAATGGTGGGACTGTCTCCTCGTAGTATACTCGTCCAGGAAGGAAGCTAATTTGTACTATTTGCCCTTTTTCCTTTCCATGTTCTCGCGCTCGCTCGCTCTCCCGAATCCCGTTGTGCAAATTCTCCACGGACCCGTCGTCGTCTTCTCTCCTCGGAATCAAATACGCATCTTCGCCTCGCCCCGCCTCGGCCCTCGCTCTCGTAACCCGCCCAACCCAAAACCACCTGAAAACACCCCGCGTCCCGCACGCGCACCCGACACTTTCCCCACGCCTCCCCGGACGGTCTAGGCAAGCTCAAGACGGAACAGATCTCGAACCCGGCCCAGGGGGGCTCGTACGCGCCGGACCCGAACCCCTTTCTCCCCGCCACCGAGGCGCAACGCATGATGGGCGCCTACCCCGACGGGGACATCGCGCGGGCCTCGCTCGCGCAGATGAACGAGATCTCGCGGCGCGCCGAGGTCGCGGGGATGACGTTCAGCACGTCGTCTGCGGGCGCGGGGGCCCCGGCGAGGCCCTCCTCGCGCGCGTCTACGATCATGGCCGCGGCCGCGGGGCTTATCCCCGGGGGCATGGACGCCCCTGCGAGGCCGATGAGTCGCCAGGACGCGCTGGCGAGGATTGAGGAGCTCTCACGGATGCGGCCTACGCCCGCCCTCGGCGAGGCCCAGACCGGGGCCCAGGCCTCGTCGTCTGCGGGCCCGTCGCAGAAGACGCGCCAGCAGCAGCAGCAGGCCCAACAGCAGCAGCAAGCCCAGCAACAAGCCCAGCAACAGCAACAGCAACAGCAGCAAGCTCAGCAGCAACAGCAGTCTGCGCAAGCCGCTGCGAATGCCAGTGCGTCGAGCTCGCAGGGCGGGTCGCAGGCGGGCCCGCTCGACGGGCCGTTCGACGCGAACGCGTTCCTGATGGAGGACGCGGCGCGGTACGGGCTGAGCGTGGACCCGAGCACGATGAACCACGAGGGGCTGCAGGTGTTCACGGTGGGGCACCTGATGCCGCGGTCGTCGCTCGAGGACGCGAACGGGAACTGGAGCTTCGACCCGAACGTGCTCCCGCAGGTCGTGATGCCGACGCCGGAGGGCATGGGCGGGGACCCGGAGGAGGAGGGGGAGAGCTCGACGTCGCCCGGGGGCGTGCAGCCGACGCAGTTTATTAGTGCGCCGACGCCGACGCCGGCTGCGGCGGGCTCGTCTGCGGGCGGGGTGCGCCCGGCGAGTGCGCAGACGCTGCGGGTGAGAAGGTCGACGTATGTGCCTGGGTGGGCGGTGCCGCCGCGGGTGCTGCTGGTGGACGATGATGTGGTGAGCCGGAAGGTGTCGAGCAAGTTTTTGCAGATCTTTGGCTGCACGATCGACGTTGCGGTCGATGGTGTCGGCGCGGTGAACAAGATGAACCTCGAGAAGTACGACTTGGTGCTCATGGTGCGTTGCCTTCCTGTTATTGTCTCTGTTACTGGTTGTCATGTCTAACGTGCGCGTTACCAGGATATCGTGATGCCGAAGCTTGACGGAGTCTCCGCGACGTCGCTCATCCGCCAGTTCGACCACATGACGCCGATCATCTCGATGACGAGCAACTCGAAGCCTGCAGAGATCATGAAGTACTACTCGTCGGGCATGAACGACCACCTGCCGAAGCCGTTCACGAAGGACGGCCTGTGGGAGGTGCTCGAGAAGCACCTAACGCACCTCAAGGTGATTCAGACGCTCTCGCGCGTGCCGCGCTCCGTGGGGGTGCCGCCGCTCTCGGACCCGAACTTCGACAACGCGCTGGCGGTGCAGGCGGGGCTCCCGCTCGGGTTCTCGCTGGGCGGCGGGGACGACGACAAGATCAACCCGCTCGCGGGGATGGGCCTCACGGACGAGCAGTACACGCTCATCCTGCAGAACCTCGTGAACGGGGAGAGCTTCTCGGGCGTGAGCTCGCTCGAGGGCGCGACGGGCGGGGAGTCGAGCAAGCGCGCGCTGGACGACGCGGGCGACGGGCGGGAGTCGAAGCGGAGCCGGTTCGAGGTCATCGAGTGAGGGAGGGGCGGGTGGAGGTGCTGCTGCTGCTGCTGCTGCTGCTCCGACTCCGCCGGAGGGTGCATGCGTCGAAGTCGGAGTCGGATGGACTCTGGGACATGGGTGGACGTGGTTGGGCGTGAGAGGCCTGGCGCGTCGCTGCGGGATCTGTGGGGACAGCTTCCTACGGCCGTGATATTACCCGGGACGGGGGCCTCGCTGAGGGGCGTCGTCGAGACCGTGGATGCTCCGAGTCCGATCTTCGGGGCGGGACACACATGCGGTCTCGACGTTTTCGCTCGCCAGCCCATCCTCTCGATGCCACCCAGGCGGGGTGGAGGCTGGGGGCCTCGTCACAAACAAACTTAACCTGACTCGCTCTCGTACGGACCGTTCACAGTCGGATGTTCGCAGTTACATACCCGTCGTACGTGCATACGCAAAACGCAAACGTGGAGTCGATATGTTGTCCCCTTTTTTGATTCATGCATATGACCGGTGCTTTGTATTCACCTGTACTTGTACGTAGTGGCCACCCAAATACCATGCATGTCTTACTTCTGCCCTCGTGGCTCTGATGATTAACTTCGCAAGGGGACACCGACTCAGCGTGGCGGGGATTTTCGGAGCGACACAGCCACGCCACCGAAGGTCGTCCTGCCAACGATAACGTAGGTATGTCGTCCTCACCGACATCCTTGCCCTCAAATGGTTGAAGTTGTGAGTCATTATCCTAATTCACAGATCGTCGACCGTTAGCCTTGACCATTTGGATGTAGCTCTTGTGCTGCAATGAATCCCAGTAACACTGATGCGACGTTGCAAGGCCTGTTGGAGGAGTTGTACACAGACATATGTCGGATTGTCTCCAGCAGACCACTGAGAGCAGGCGGCAGTACCTTATATCAGGTATGCCGCCGTCTGGGGATAGGAAGTAAGTACGACACGTCGTATCTGCCGCTGCTGCGCACTAACGCTATGCACCACTGCAAAAAAGCGGCCTCGACAAGACGCGGATTACGAAAACTGCACGCCCGGCTACCGGAGATTTCTAGGAAGCTGTTGTACGTATTCGACCGCGCTCGTTCCCGTCACCAAGAAAAGTGGACAGTTTGCGACGTCATTGGGTATATATGGATCATGTTGTGCGCCGACGCCGCCCTGTGCCATGACCTTCTTGCACGCGGTTAGCCGTTCAGTTTTCACCTAAGGCTCATATCGTCGACTGAACGCTCTCATGTGCAGGGTATCTGCTAGCGGAAGTTCTATGCGTGGCAGAAATGATGACGCCGTCTGTGGTCCGTGTACTGCTCTCCGTACTGGTGCGAAACGGAGACGACGGGACCAGATCGGGGATCCTGAACGCTCTCCCGTTCATCCTGGCCGAGTGGTCCCCGTGGGAGAGTTACGAAGACAGCGACGAGCTGCTCTTGATAACGTTGTGTCATTGCATTGGAGTTGACACCTTTCGTGCCACGGCCGAATCTAGTTTTGCCAGGGGAATACCCGTTGCCTTCGTCGCGAAGGTGGCTCTCGATGCTCTCGAAGACCCTGCTTCCAGGACATCCTACGACCTCGTCATACACGCCATCCCTCTTCTCATCAGCTGCGCACAGACCTGTCCTCCCGAAGAAAGCGAGGCCAGAGCGCGGATCCTCGACTTCCTGGCCGTCCTGCTCCACAGTAGAGACGTCGCTCTGCGTTGCGTCGCTGCGTGGGTCTTCTGTGGCCTCCCCGCAGTCGAGCGCAAATCGACCTCCGGGCATCTTTCTCCTAGGGGGACAGTCGAGCTTGTCGACTACTCTGAACTCCTGCAGTGGGACCCTCCGCCGGCGCATGAGCGGGCCGCCATCCAGACGTACACGGCCATGCTACACAAGCTGCTGTGGGAGCTATCGCAGGACGGTGACTTCTATGAATTCGGGGTCGGGATGGCGCACGTGCTGTTGAACGGCCCGTTCATCTACAACGAGGACCACCTGCCGTATCCCAAGACAGGTGTCCTCTCCGGGCTCGACGTTTGGTACTCGCTTCTGCCTGAAACGGCTCAAGTTCTCAAGGGCCGCGGAGATCCGTCGCATCTCAACATGGCCGATGTCCTCGCGTTGGAGCACCTCGTTCTTACTGGGCAATCAGACGCGGCAGCAAACTACGCTCGCGAGGTTCTGCGACGAAACTCGGAGCATACGTACGCGTACGTCATTCTCTCCGAACACAGCGAGGATCGGGAAGAGGCGCTTCAGGCCGCGAGAAAGGGCTTGAGCCTCGCTCATATCACCGTCTACTTGCAGATTGTGACTCTCACTGTCAGCGAGCGCATTGGCCCAAGCATCGGCTGGTGTGCCGATATCGGGAATAGGTTGGCTTCATCGTTTCCGCGCTCGTTACATGTCGCTGACAACATCTTCGTGGCAACGGCAGAAGAATTACAATCTCGATTCTCCAGTATGCGTTAGGAACCGTCCTATCCAGTTGTTGTAGTTCTTACACGCATATGAATGCGGTAAGCATAGTTGTACTCGCCATCCGTCTCGCTGAGGGCAAATCAGGAAGGGCTTCATGAGTAAACTGTAAGGGCAGTGGATCCTCTTTGAAGTCGTGCATAGGCCCAGGGGTAGACGTATACATTGTCCCTGACTCGGGATTCTCAATCGATGGCTGACCGATACAACTGCTTCATAGAGAATCAGGCGGCCACAATGGAGTCCGGACACCGTTCTCGTACTGGGTATCACGTCCGTCGACGGATACCATCGGGGATCTGAAAACAACCTAAACGACGAATTTGGTCCCGTGTTAATCAATCTGTTCATGCGCACATAAAAGGCCTTGAGTCACATAACACTCAAGACGAACTCAGGAGTCAGAGATCACGAAAGCTGCTGATCAGTTGGTTAACGTTGGAGCCTGAGTGAAGTGGCTGTGCACCGCGGGAAAGTATCAGGTCCGGGAGGCCGGACTTGAACTTGATCCGCGCACGGTGCGGCTGCCCTTCTCCGTCTTTGTTGTCGCTCTCCATCTTGCAATAAGTAAGTGGAAGTATGTCGAGACTCGAGAGTTCACCTTCACGCGGGAGGGCTTGCGGCTCTGAGCCAATTTTAGGCTCTACAATCCTCCACAGAATGATCCGAACTAATATCCGCCGTATCACAGTAGTACTTACTGATCTGGCCGCAACGCGTCCCAAGACATAATCGCACGTACAGAAGACGCGATGCCAAGTGGCTTGAGGCCAGCCAGGCCGGGCAGGCCCCAACTGGACCACACGTGCGGAGATCGCTCATCGCTGCCGAGTTGCTTCGCAGGCGGCAGTTTGTCGTCGGTACGTATGTCCCATTGGGTCGTGTTCCGTTGACCCTGGACGGACGTTAAGTATAAGAGAGACGTTTCTGTGAGCGACGCAAGGGGGCATTACATTCCTCTCACCGGATCGACAGGTGGGAGAAACGCGGATCTTAGATCGAAGACTGGTAGTATAAACGTCTCTACACCGCCACAAACTCTCAATCTTCTCCTCATCCGCCGACATCGACGCTCGCAAAAAACGATGATGAGCGAAGAAATTGACCCCGTCTACCAGGCCGAGAGGCTGCTGCATGCCCTGCAGGACTCTCACACGAGATTGGAGTGAGTCACAACGATCTTTCGATTTTTGTCACGGGTAGTAACTCAAGTTTTTCTTGTGGATTTCGTAGATTGGACGTTGTATGTTTGCCAATGCTCTCTCCGGCGTGCTGCTCGCTCACGATGACTCACAGCTCAAGCACTTGGAAGGGACAGCGTCCGCAATTCTTGCCTTCGCGAGAAGTGGCATCAATAGCTACGCCCCTATCAACACCCTCCCTGCCGAGGTCCTCGGGATAGTCTTCCAAAACTTCCTCCCGTCGGAGGGTCGGGGCCTGCGCTTCAGCGGCTACGAAGAGCCACGGATCGCAGAAGAAGTGCGCTCTCGGACCGCTCTGACTCACGTCTGCCGACGGTGGAGACTTGTCGCACTAGACATGGCCTCGCTCTGGACCGTCATCGACGAATTCTGTCATGACTCTTCTTCTTCATTCCTCGCACGCTCCGGAGAGATGTCCCTCCAGGTCTACGTCAAGCAGACATTGTGCCGTGATGCAGGGAGGACACTCATTCCACACGGCGCTAGGATACGCGATCTTCACTTGAGTATTCCCCGAGAACGCCGGTCGGTCATCCCTTCGACTGCGCCAGAATTCCCATTCGATGCGGAGAATTTGGAGCGGCTGTGCATCGTTACGGATGCTCGTCCCTTTGACGAGAGTCGCCCAAACATCGACCTTGACATGTCCCCGGTCCTCTTCCCAGGTCCTACGCCTCGTCTCAAGATGCTCATCCTTCGTGGCATGTGCTGGCTCCCCGTCATTCCATACAGCATCCTCACCCATCTTCACATCACCCAAGGCACGCCCGTCTCCCTCGTCACCCTTCTCGCTTTCCTCGGCCGCTGCACCGCTCTCGAGGAACTCATTCTCGTCGACATCTACATCGGCCGTGCAAGCGGTGTCCCTATGGACCACGCTGTCGCGCTCCCACACCTGCGCATGCTCGTCCTCGGGATCAATCAATCGCACCTCTCCATGCGGCGTCTCCTGCAGTACCTCCTCCTCCCGGCCGCAGTCACCCTGCGTGTCAACGGCGTGTACGCGTTCCGCGCGCTCAGCGATCTACGCCCCTTCCCGAAACTCCCCTTCACATCCGGGCTCGACACGCTCTCGATTGACCATACGATCGGCCGGCTCGTCATACGCGCGTCCGGACCTTCGTCCATGCTGCTGCTCGACTTCAAGGAGTACCCGATCGCGAGCCACGACCACGCGATACACCTCATGAAGTCGCTCATCCCGTTCGACAGCATCGTCGACCTCCGCTACCGCTCGCACACCCTTCACGCGCGGCTCGCTGTGCACCTGCTTGCAGACGAGCCCATGTCTTCTCTGGCGAAGTTATCCTTTGTCGACGTCGGAGATGTGCCGATCGTGACGGAAGCCTTGGCCGAACGGCGCGATGCCTATGTACACGCGATCTCTGCTGCATTGGAGAGGTCGCCCAACCTGCAAGAGCTCCAGCTATGGTCAGCTGACGCGGAGTTCCCGTCGCGGCTGGCATTACGTGTCAGCGCCCCGTCGCTGCGCACACTCGTGTTTCACCGCAGCGGGAACAGCGGCGCAGTGTCCGATCTCGACACGTTGCCGGATCAAGCCAAGAATGCGCAGATGTGCTCGTGTCTGGAATGCGAGCCTCCCATGACGATACCCGGAGTAGACCCTGTTCACCACATATATGAGTGGCGATCTTGAGCTCCAGTCGACCTCGTAAGTCACCCTACGTACTTCATCAGCATCCGACTAACCATCATCCTCAGTTGGTTACAAATTCGTATTGTCTTCCACATGACCGATACTGGACAAACTCATCGTGCGCGAGTACAGGATGAATACGCAGCAACGCTCGTATGCACGGCAATAAAAGTGGATTGACTCTACGTATGCATGCGGCGAATTAACCTAATCATAGTTCTGCGAATCGCCGTCGTTCGCGCCCGCCTCCCACAGGATCGATTCCGACCTGCGCTCCATAGGTATACGCTTCGTCAAGTCTTGTGCACAGCTGCAGAGTGTCAGACATCTACCGTGCATATCCCCATACGATAAGAAAGAGGTCTTCGTGAGACGTGTGGGTCAGGCTGAGGAGCATCGGTGAGGGTTATGTATGTGCTCGCGCCGGACCGACAGGCGCGGATCTTAGATCGGAGTCGCGCGAAGCGTCAGAGGTTCTTCTTCCTGCCCATCGATGCTGGCTAGGCCCAGTATGACAGAAGAAACTAACCCTGAATCACTATCTGAGAGGTTGCTACACGCACTACAGCAGTATTATGCGCGATTGGAGTGAGTGTTGCAACTTCCTTCGGATCATGTCAAGTAGTTCACTGATGTACCATGCTTCTCATGAATGGCGTAGCTTGGACGATGTATGTTTGCTCGCGCTCTACCGTCGTGTTGATAGCTCACATCGGAATACAGCTCAAGCACATAGAAGGGACGGTGGCTGTCATCCTTGCGATCACTCGACGTGGCATCAACAGCTACACCTCAATCAATGCCCTTCCCGCTGAGGTCTTGGGAATGATCTTTCACCGCTGCCTTCCGTCAGAGGGGACCGACATCCGCGTCAGCGGATACAAAGAGCCGCGAGTGACAGAACAACTACACTCTAGGATCGTTCTGACTCACGTCTGCCGACGGTGGAGAGACCTCGCATTGGAGATGAGATCGTTCTGGACCGTCATCGACGAGTCTTCCCGCGACTGCTCTTCAGCATTCCTCGCGCGTTCCGAAGGCATGCCCCTCCAGGTCTACATCAAGCTTACTTCGAGCCGTCATGCAGGCCAGATGTTGGTGCCATACGGCGAGGGGATACGGGACCTCCACGTGCGCATCCACTCAAGCACCTCTTCCACTGCGCCACAATTCCCGTTCGATGCAAGCAACCTGGAACGGCTCTGCATTGTGACCAATCACCCACCTCGTATCTACAGTCGCCCAGATATCGATATCGACATGTCTCCGGTTCTCTTCCCCGGTCCCACACATCGTCTCAAGATGCTGATCCTTCGGGACATGTGCTGGCTCCCCGTCTTACCACACACCAACCTCACCCATCTCCACTTTGCCCAAGGCGGTATGATCTCACTCGTCGCCCTTCTCGCCTTCCTCGGGCGCTGCACCGCACTGGAGGAACTCATCCTCGTCGACATTCACATCCGCGTCAGAAGCGTGGTCCCTCTCAACCACATGGTCTCACTCCCGCACCTTCGAATGCTCGTACTCAGGATGAACCGACTGCAGATCTCCATGCAGTACCTTCTGCAGCAACTCTCCCTCCCTTCCGCAGTCACTCTGCGTATCAACGGCACCGACACTTTTCGCGCGTTGAGTGGATTAAGTCCCTTCCCGAAGCTCTCCTTTACATCGGGGATCGATACGCTGTCAATCGATGAGGGGTTTGGTAGCTTCGTTGTCCGGGCCTCGGGACCGTCCTGCGCGCTGCTGCTTGACTTCCCCGACTATTACATGGAGGCCACTTACCATGACGCAATGCGCCTTATGGCGTCTCTCATCCCGTTCGACAGCATCGTCGACCTGCGCTACCGCTCGCATATTCTGCACGCGCGGCTCGCTATGCACCTCCTCGCGGGGGCGCACATGCCTTCCCTGAGGAAGTTATATTTCGTCGATACTCCCGCCGTGCTGCGTTCTGGGGCGGTCGTGGCGGAGGCTGACCACGATGCATACGTGGATGCGATATGTTGGGCGTTGTCGAGGTCGCCCAACTTACAGGAGCTCCAGCTATGGTCAGCCGACCCGGAGTTCCCGTCACGGCTCGAACTACCTTTCAGCGCCCCTTCCGTACGCACGCTCGTGTTTCACCGCAGCGGGAGAAGCGACGCAGTCTTCAATCTCGACACGTTGCGGGATCAGGCCCCAGACGCGAGGATGTGCTCGTGTTTGGAGTGTGAGCCTCCGATGGCGATACCAGGGGCGGATCCTGTCCATCACATTTATGAGTGGCTATCTTGAACTATACGAGACCTGCGGGTGATTGTACTAGTCAGTACATATTTACTCTATCAGCATCCGACTCACCGTGATAGCCAGTCGTCGTTCCGACCCGTATACTAGTCCTTGTACTCTACACGACAGAAGGGTTCACAGCATGGCTCCCGAATGTCGCGTCGCTTTTCGCACTGCGTTCCAATATGTATCAAGAGAGGTTGTCTAGCGAAGGTGTACTAGTAGTAAGGATGTAACGTAAAACTTCAATCACTATCGGAGCCCGCCCGCCGTACCAGTGTACTCTACGCTAACAGGTCAGTAGGCGAGCACGACACCGAACCCTTCCCATTCGCTCCAATGCGGTAGGACTTCCTGGACCACGAAATGTGCCACATCCTTCCTCGATACCCTGTACCCACTGCTCAAGTTTCCGTCCTTCTTCGAGCGATAAGGCGCCTTCCCCGGCTTCCCAGCTTCGTCCCCGCGGCACTCCCCGTCCGTGAGCAGCGCGGGCCGCATGATCACCACATGCTTAAGCTCGCCCTCGCCGAGAAGCCCTGGAGTTGACTGCCAACCTCTCGGCAAGATTTCCTGGCGGGGCGTGTCCTTGGACGACCACGACAAGCCCGCCAAGTATGCGAGGATGCGCTCCATACACAGCTTGTCAGCGTGTGCCGCCGGGAGGACGCTGCTGTAGAGCGGCTTGAGAGCCAGCGGGACCGAAGAGTGTGATTCGGCGGTGATGCCCATGGAGGTGATGATGACAAAGTGCGGTTGCGTGTCGGGCGCGCGCAGGGCGTCCGGGAGAGTGCTCAGGACGTTGATGAGCGAGCGGGTGCAGAGGTCGGGCGGGTCGAGGAAGAATCCGCGGCTCATGCTGAAACTCGGCTTGCCGCCTGTAGTCATCGTCAGTTGTGGATCATCGAACGTGCGCGAGATACGAACCGATGGTGAAGATTACGACGTCAACTTTGCCGCCACCGGCCTGGATGGCCGCCTCCCAGGCGTTCCTGACGTCGTCGTGGTTGAGCGCGTCGCCGTGCACGAGTTGTGCCTTGCCGTTCCTGACGAAAGGCTGTATGTGTTCGTCGCTGTCGAAGACGGAAGTCGAACGCAGGAGGAACGTGACAGTAGTGCCTTGTTCTGTAACATGACATTGAGCGAGTGTACGACGGTGCGTACGAGATATACGTACGGAGCAGCCTGAGGGCGGAAAAGTATCCAATGTTCTTCGATCCGCCAAGTACGAATGCGTGCATGTCGGACTATGAGAGGAGGGGAGTGTGCTGGGGTGTATTTGAGGTGAGGATGCGATCGTCGTCTGCCAGTTCAGCTCTTCTTATACTTTTTTCTGAATGGAACTCTGTCAATCGTAACGCGTTCGCAGCGACGCTGCCGCCCGCAGCGGCCGTTGGACACCGTGAATAGGCAATGCTTTCGGGACGCGTACCTAGCTAGTACCTTGCAACTGCGGCTGCTGTCAATGGGCATGGCCCTGTATCCGCAACCTGCCCGAAACCAGCAGCTTGCGGTGAACTAGATGCCTGTGAAACTTGACACTCGTCTACGGAGGACTGAGCGCTCCCCGCAGCTGGATGGAACTCCGACCTCCGGATTGCGGATTGCGACGTGACTGCGCCTGGATTCGTTTCGCGACGATAACGCTCGGCATGCAGCTTCATTTCAATTATCATCCCGCAGGTTTCAGCACGTACATACCGGCCTACTGCGGCGACGTGGTTTTATAACAACACGGCCGTGTGAGAGCGAAGACTTTCGGCGGCAAGTTGGTATGCCTTGCGATGCGAGCCCAGGCGGCATACTTTACAGTTTTCCAGCGCAATTATCAAAGATATAAAAGTCACTGCGCGTAAGTTGAGTCGGACTAGGATGAGCAGGAGATGGTGGTCGAGGAGGAGAAGTTGGAGAAGAAGTTTGGAATCGCGGCCCTGATAAGGCGCCATAGCACCGCCACTGCTGAGCGCTGATGACTTCTGTTGACTTCTCCCACTTACTTACGTTCCTGACCGCATTTCATCTGGTTGATCTTCATCGTGAGCGATCCACTTGTATGCTCTACAGGAAGCACACGCTGAACAGGTTTCTCGTCCAAAGCGTCGGGGATGCAGTGTACAGACCGGTGTGCCAGCCGCCAGCGACTACTTCCTCCAAGCCCGAGCTGATCTGCTGTGTCTCGCCATGCCACGCCACCGGTATCATGGTGAGACTACCAAGGGCTACAGCGAGGAACTCTACTTCGAAACATGCAGCCTCATCTCTGGGTGGACACTTGACGAAGGAGCCGTCCGGGTACGTCGTCGCTTGGGCATATGGAGTAAGTGCGTGTCCTCGATGTCAAGTCTCATCGGCACTAATGTCCGTGCATAGATACGAAGACCAGAAGCGGACTGAGGAAAATGGGAGCAAGGCTACCAGAGGTCTCGGAGAAGTTATCAAGCCTCTTTGATATTGCCTGCACCCGGAGTGATTGGATGTACTGCGACGTCATCATGATCATCTGGCTCGAACTCTGCCCCGACGCCGTCTTGTGTCGGACTTTACTTGAAAAAGGTCAGCTGCAGGAATGGCTCTTGTCGCATTTCATGACTGATTGCATGTTGTAGGTCTGTTAGAGCGAGCTCTACAGCTAGTTGAGCGCGGCAGCTCAATCACGGTCCTTCAGCTTCTTTCCCTGCTGGCGCGACACGGAGACGACTACACGAAGTCCAATATCTTACGCGCATTCCCGAGCATCGTCGTCAAGTGGCGGGTGCGATGGTCCATCGACGATTGCAACGTCGAGTTCGCCCTGATCACGCTGTGTCACTGCATCGGAGCCACCACCTTCCCTGCAACTGCCCCACTCACGCTTCCCGTCGGGCTCTCCGTCCGATTCCTCGCTGGCATCGCTCTGGACGCCGTCGAAGACGTTGAAGCGTGTTTCGATACCATCATCCACGCTATTCCTCTCCTAATCATCTGCGCAAAAACCTGTCCCCCTCCGGAGACGGAGATCCGAGAGCGCATTCTCGACTTCCTCGCTGTGCTGGTACATAGCAAAGACGTCGGGATGCGCTGCGTATGCACGTGGGTCTTTTGTGACCTTGCCGTTGCAGATCGCGAATCACTCCCCCCCGACGATTCCACACTCGGCTCGGTTCGCCAGACGACCCACTTCCCTGAACTCGCACGTCGCGATGCTTCGCCTGGGAGCGAGCAAGAAGCTATACAGGGACAAATGCAGCAACTACGCATGCTGTTATACATTATGTCCACGGAGGAGAACTACTACACGTTCGGCGTCGGGATGGCACATCTGCTCACGAACGGCCCGTTCCCCGACGACGATCGCGACTTTCCCGAGCTCATGGCGCGCACTATTGCCAAGTTCGACTCTTGGCATTCGCTCCTCTCCGAGGCTGTAGAGGTCCTCAGAAGACGCCAGGATCCTTCACATCTGGACATGGCCGATACCCTCGCCCTCGAGCACCTCGCTCGTGACGGGTCCTCAGACGCGGCTGCGTCCCACGCACGCGCCGTGCTGAGACGAAATGCTGAGCACGCGTACGCCTATGCGATTCTCGCCGAACAGAGCCAAGACAAGGAGGACGCCCTTCAGGCCGCGACCAAAGGGCTACGGCTCGCGCACTTGACGATATACTTGCGGAGACGGATGCAGGTGTCGGAGATCGAGCTTCTTTTCGCAAAGGCGCGGAGGCTTCTGCTTCACACAGCACCGCAGGATTGGCACAGAAGAACAGCCGGGCTGTACTGCATCGACGCCGGAATGCAGCGTGCGCTCGTGTTCATGGAGGATGTCCCCATCGATTCGCGCGAGCTGGCGCGTGTTGTTGACCTCGCAATCATCCACTTGCTAGCTTTCGGAGCGGATTTGTATACCCCCAAGCTCGAGAAGATTCAGGTATGGCTGTATTTACTGGCATTCGAGCGCGCGTTCCGACAGCTGACACCTTGTGGCAGATGTTGCGCGACATCATCAAATCCTCGACGCGGGCCCGCGAGAATTTAGGGTATGAGGTCGTGGACCCCCCAGCGCGAATCGGACACAAGGCTCTGGCGCACCATTTCGCGCGGGGATACAGCAAGTGGGCGCCTTTGATCGAGCGATTCGACCTCGCCGACGAGGAGCACAGGGCGTTCATTTTTGGAGACCCTTCCTCCGAGGCCGATGCCAGCGAACGACGCCAGTCCGACTCCTCCTTGAGCGGAGACGACTCAGATCAAGACGACGAGCACAAGTGGGATCAAGACGCTCAAAAGTACTCGGAAGAGTACGCACTGTGGTGGGAGCAACGCAACGAGCCTACGTTAGCCTCGCACCTTCGGGGACCCCTCCGGTGCAGCTGTCTCAGTAGCGCGGACGGTTGTGTACAGCTGGGTCCTGGAGTCGCCTTGCTATATGCCTGCTCGTGGTGCTCCTGTCGGACCGCGATGGTGCGGAAATGTTCCCGGTGCGAGGACGCGTGGTGGGTCACATCGGTTGACCTTCACTTTCTTGCCGTGCTTCCGCTCATTGCTCTCTGTCCAGGTACTGTGATGGTGACTGCCAGCGAGCGCACTGGCCGCAACATCGACTGGTGTGCCGGGAATGATGATAGTCAGGCTTCCTTATACATATTCGCACACAAGAGCAGATTCCGCTGAGGTTCATGTGGCTGTATCAATTTGACCGGAGTGGTTACTTCCGTAGTATGACTGTCCTGCTGCTCGTAGGATCCGATGTGCAGCCACTGACACCTCTGACCGCACCTCAGAGCACCTTTCGTGACCACCTTACTTACTTTGCAGACGCGACTAGTCAATGTGGCTGTTGAGCTCCGGATAGTTGTCGAAGCCTTGAAGTCGGGGACAAATACGGAAAATCCCGGAATGGGCACTGCCACCAGAACGTACTAAACTCAATTTGTTAAACCTTACAAAAAAACCGTCACGCCGGTGGACGAATGAAAACTGGCCCTACGAGCACTCGATATCTCAAGTACCAAGCTGTATTGAGGGGCTCTAGAACGGCAGGTGAGTACTCGAAGTGCAATCAGGATAGCTTCAGTCAATGACTGTTTCCGCACTGTGCAGCGTATCGATACTTCGAACTTTAACACACCAAGGAGGACATTCGAGACAGCCATGGACGGTCTCTCAGATGCCTTGTGCACCCGACTACGCAGGGAGATCTCTGGCATGACACTGTACAACGCAGCCGCTCATTTATCACGCCGTCTGCGCATTCCGAGTATGTTTTACAACGCGCCTCTGCCCCCGAAGGGACTGAATCAGAGCTCATGTCGCAGAGTCTACTACGCGGAGCGGGCTAAGGAAGATACATGCACGACTGCCTGCAATCTCGAGGCAGCTGTGTAGCGTGTTCGATATGGCTGCAGTCCGTAAGGAATGGCACACCTGCAACGCCGTTACCGTGATCTGGGCCGATATGTGCGCCGACGCTAACCTATGCCGTGCTTTGCTTGAAGAAGGTACGCTTTTTGTGGAAATTTGTTTCCACAAGGAACTCATGGGCCACGGTTTGCGTTCATAGGTCTGTTACCCAGGGCACTGCACCTGGTCGAAGTGGACGGCGCGTTCATGCTACTGAACCTCCTCTCTCTGTTGGCACGGCACGGGAACAACACGGTGAAGTTGGCAGTGTTACGCGGACTTGTCGCCATCATCTCTAACTGGAAGCCCGCATGGCGCTCCATCGAGTACAACACCGAGCATGTTTTGGTCACGCTCTGCCACTGCATCGAATTTGTCAATCCCTCGCAGAACAGCGCCGAAGTCCACCTACCTCCGGAGCTCTCCGTCAAGTTTGTGTCGGATCTGGCCTTGCGCGCCCTCGAGGACCCCGCCGTATCTCACGAAACCATCATGCACGCCATACCGCTTCTGATCGCCTGTGTACAAATCTGCTCCCCAGAAGAGACCGCAACACGAGCCCCAATCCTGGATTTCCTCGCGGTCCTGCTTCACAGTGCCAACATCAGTCTCCGCTGCGTCTCAGCATGGGTCTTCTGTACCCTCTTCCCCGCAGCTCGAGGATCAACTCACCACGATCACCGCTCCTCCGGTTCCAAGGAAGAGCGGGCCTCCGCTTCAGCGCTCATAATCTTCGCTCGCACCCTACTGCAAGAGGCAGTCACGCGTAGCGACTACTACGAGTTCGGAGTCGGGATTGCATCTTTACTCTCAAGCGGCCCATCGCTGCACGAAGAAGAGGACTCTCTCGCCTCTAGTGCGAGTACATGTGCCGAGTTCGGTCCTTGGCACTCGTACCTACCCCTAGCCATCGAAGCCCTGAGAAGACGCGAACTCTCCCCGTTTCTTGATATCGCCGACATTCTCGCCCTTGAACACTTTTCTCGTTGCACATCTCCCAACACCGCTGCCAGTCACGCCCGCGAGGTGTTGAAGCGAAACCCGAGACACGCCTACGCGTACTTCACTCTTTGCAAACATAGCGAGGACCGGGAGGAGGCGCTACAGGCCGCTATCGTAGGACTCCGGTCGGCGGACCTCACCCTGTATCTGCAGAGAAGGTTACAGGTGTTCGCGATCGAGCTCTCCTTCGCGAAAGTCTGGCCGCTCCTCCTACAAGCGGGGCCGTCGGACTGGCGGAGGCGGCAAGCGGGCATAGCGAGCCTCAATGCAGTGACCAACCACACTACCACTTTCCTCCCTAATGCCCCGCACGACTTGTCCGAGCTGCCGCATATGATCGACTTGACGATAATCCACATGATCATCCTTCAAGGGCACACGTATACTTCGGAACTCGAGACAATCAAGGTGAGCGGTTCGCTGCCGCATGTACGTGGGATAAACTAAACTCAGTATGAAATGACCACAGCCCCTCATACACCGACTTACACGTACGTCCGAGGATACTGGCTCCGAGTTTGTAGAAGGACACATGCGAGCCGGGTACAAGGCTCTCGTCCACCACTTCTCTCAGGGTTACAACAAGTGGGCGGCTTTAGTGGAGCGGTTCGACGAACTCGACGAGCGACACAGAGCGTTCAAGCAGGATCCGCCTCCCGATGCGACTCCCGACGCCGGCAATAGTGTCGCAGGAGTGGATTCGGACCAAGGCGGCGAAGATGCGTTCGCACGCTGGTGGGAGCCGCACAACGAGACTACGCTCGCCTCGCTCCTCCGAGGACCGTTGCGGTGCACTTGCCTGAGTAGCGAGGATCAATGTTGCGTCCAGCTGGGTCCAGGAATGGCGATGCTGTACGCATGCTCGTGGTGCTCGTGTCGGACCGCGATGGTGCGGAAGTGCTCGCGGTGTCAGGATGCATGGTACGTGGTCCGAACGTCCGAGGTCTCGTCTACTACAACGTCGCTGATCGCGATTCGCAATGCGTGCTATAGGTACTGCAATGCTGAGTGCCAACGGGCTGATTGGCCCCGACATAGGAATTCGTGCTACATCTTGGATCAGCCTAGTAATACGGAGGCCGCTTAGACGACATAAGTGTGTTGCGCCGAAAGGACATACTACTTACTTTACTTATTACTTACTCTACCAACGCGAGTCAGAACCTTCTCAATTAGTAAGGCTTCAAAACTATCAGCCGATAGTAGACGCCGTGCTTGCTTTCTTTCTCCCTTCATTTTCTTTGCATGATTTGCGTTGCGAATCTCATGTTGCAGGTCCCGCACACTCACTGTCATGCCGCCGTCTGTGCCGCCCCGGTCTACCGACTTTCAATCTCAAGACGACCTCTATACCTATCTGAGTTCCCGACCTCAGTCATGCTTAGACTCGCTCGAACGTCTGGCGTGCCGGTTTCTCGGCTTTCCAAAAGGTCCTTGCAGTTAGCTGGGTTCCCGTTAGCTCAAGCTAATCCTTTTGATGTTATTCAGGGGCACACAAGCGTAGAAGTCTAAGAAAAGTACACAATAAACTGCCCGAGACTTCTGCCCTCCTTCGAGGTGCCGCAAATGCTGCGTATACCCGACAAGATTGGCGTATTGCGGACGTGATACTGCAGATATGCTTTCACTTATGCACTGATACCGCTCTCCGACGGGAGCTCCTGCGAGACGGCAAGTTGCTACTTCCCATTGACGGACCCGGGCTGATTGTCGGACATGGACAGGCCTTCTGTCGAGCACATTGCGATTCATCGACACCGGAGTAGCGCACGTTGTGCTGATGCAGCTCCTCGCACTCCTCTGTCAAGACAGTTCTGACAGTGGGAAGACTGCAATACTGAATGCCATATCCGACGTCCTCGTCCGCCGCCGTCCTGGGTGGTCCTACGAGCTTCGAACATCAGCCCAGATCATCATCACGCTGTATCATTGCCTCCCAACCATGCTGTCGCCCGCGTCCGGAGCGAGTTCCGGGCTCTCCGCCGGATTGAGTCTCAGCGTTGTCGAGTTCATCCTGAAGCTTCTCCGACAACGGTTTTTCTGTTACGAGGCGATGATGCATGCCATACCAATTCTCATCCTCTGCGTACGCTCTTGTCCACCGGAGCGCATGGATTCCATGGAGCCAGCCCTCGAGGTTTTCGCTGCATTGTCCCACTCGCGCAATTTCGGTCTTCGCTGCGTCGTCGGATGGTTCTTCAGCGTTCTCGGACGGGCGCCACCAGGCGTTATCTATCCTGGTTCGCCCCGCGCAGAGGAACCACCCTCCCCTCGCCTGGCAGAATCCGACGTCAGACCTGGAGGCGAGCATCTGACAGCATCCGACGTCCGCGTCAGGCCTGGAAGCGAGGTCGCCCTCATCGAGCAATGCGCCCGAGATGCCCACATGCTGGTTCGGTACCTTGCGGAAATGGGCGATTTTCAGGGGTTCGGCATAGCACTTGCAGATGTACTCGTGCGAGGACCGCTTGCGTACAACGACGAAGACATCGCACATATCTACGCGGGTTGGGACTCTCGCCTATCTCCT
Organism: Polyporus arcularius HHB13444; assembly: GCA_004369055.1. Lineage (NCBI taxonomy): Eukaryota > Fungi > Basidiomycota > Agaricomycetes > Polyporales > Polyporaceae > Polyporus > Polyporus arcularius. The sequence goes on along the minus strand of ML210985.1, from coordinate 20,957 downwards.
CCAACGTGGCCAGAACTTCTGAGAACCGCAGCGGCGACTCTGCGAGCTGACCCTTCGCTCCTCGACAAGGCCGATGTCCTCGACTTGGAGTATATCACGCGAGCAGACCCCTGGGGAGCGGCAGCGTCTCGTGCAGAGCAAGTTCTCGCCCGTAACCCCGCCCATGCCTATGCGCATGCCGTATTCTGCGGACACGCCTCGGACTACGAGGCAGCGCTGCAGATTGCCAGAAGAGCGCTGGAGCTGGACGACCTCACCCCCTACCTGAAGCGTCAATTTCTCTACCAAGCGGCGGAACTATCATGCAAGAAGGCGTTCGCTATTCTCCTCAACATGAATCCATTTGACTCGGACAAAACGCGGATCGGTCGGCACGAGATGAACCTCGGTTTGCAGTACACATACGACTATATCAAGGCGGCGCCAGGGGATTGCCGCGATCTGCCTAACGTCTTGGACCTGTGCATCAACATGTCGATTATCCTTGGAGGCCCTGAGCTTGGGGACGACATCGGAGACATTCGGGTATGATGATATTGCTCACCCTAGTACCGTCGTCTGACCGTCTCTCGCAGACTCTCACCAATGCGCTCGAAACCTCCATCCGGCTCTTGCAGGCTAGTGGTTATCCGAATTGGGACAACCGCATCCGCACCGATCACAGGCTATACACTCGCCACTTCCCTCAGGGTTTCAAGAAGTGGAAGCGCGTCCTTACGGAGTTCGACCGCCAGGATCATGCGATCCGGGCCACCATGAACTTCCCACCCACTAGAGATTGCACTTGTCGGTCCGCTCCTCAAGATCCCGGAAGCTCCTGCACTCATCGGGCCACAGAGGTCGGCGCAGACTGGTGGAAGCAATCGCCCACGACGATCTACTCACTTCTTCGCGGACCTCTGCGGTGTTGCTGCAACAGACCCCGTGTGCAGTTTGGACCGGACCTCGTTTTATTGTATCGATGCACATGGTGTGCGGATGCAACAGCGCTAGTGAGGAAGTGCACGGGATGCGAAAATGCCTGGTATGTCGCATCACGATTCGAGCCCTCTTGTACGGTCTCAACTCACAGTTTGTCGCGTTACAGGTATTGCAACCCTACGTGTCAGCGAGCGGACTGGCCAGAGCATAAGGGGAAGTGTGGGCAGTAGTGACGACGCGGCTGTCATGAACGCCCCCAACCTGGACGCTTGGATCTCCAAGACTCGTATGTCCGGAGAGATCTGTGATCCTACGACAGAAATCATATCGTTGTCTCATCACGCTTCGATGTATCAGCATCCGAGTAAGTCAATCTGATGTGATTACCTAGCGGCCGAACCTAGGCGTCGTCCTTAGTGGCACAAGCTTAAGCCACGGGGTGGACTGTCCGTTAAATTCATTGTCCTGACTGTCCTCCACGCTCATGCCATCGCCTTCTATGGATCAGCCCCAATCAACCAGTCAGACCCATGTTGGGGACCTCTACACCTACCTGAGTACGCGACCCCAATCAAGGTCCGGCTCGCTCAAACTTCTGGCGTGTCGCTTTCTCGGAATACCCGAACGTATGTACACGATAGTCGTGGTGACATTGGTTTTGCTACTAAGCATTCCGCTGATGAACCTTGTTCTTTGCAGGGGCACGCAAGCGCAGTGGCTTGCGAAAAGTGCACGCCCGAATGACCGAAATTTCTGGACATCTGTCCGACACCGCGGATGCCGCGTATACGCGACAAGAGAGGCGTATAATCGACGTTATCTTGGATTTATGGGTCTGTCTTTGCGCTGATGCCGCTCTTAGACGGGAGCTCCTTCAAGACGGCAAGTTCCGTGCCCTCATCAAGGAGTGCGCTCGGGATTCCCTCACCCTGGTTTAGCTTCTTGCCAAGGACGGCGACTTCCGCAGATTTGGTACTATAGGAATCGCGGATGTACTCATGCGACGACGGCAAAACGGTTGCGGAACAACTGCCTACAGGTAGCTGTCTGCACCGTTGAAGCGACGACATTATACTGTAAATTTGCCTCACAGTGAACATAAGCCGTCGCCAATACTGAACGGGCCTTTCCAGGTAGCGACATCCTTGCCCACACCCGTCTACAGTGACTGATTCAAGCCATCATTGAAGTACTCCTCAATCGAAGGCTGTCTGTCTGATTGCTCGGAGCCGCTGGATAGAAATATCCGGCATCGCATAGCTAAGAATCGTGCAGACCAGCCGGTATCTAATATTGAAGCGCGGCATCCGAGTCGATCGAGGACTCGAAGTACTTACTGCAAGAACCATTGAGCGCCAATACAAGGCGTGCGGACCGGCGGACCGGGCCGCTGCTGGCAATTCGCTTTTACGCCGGTCTCGAGCCCTGCAGCGACTCTTCTTGACTCTTCAGCCTGCTTTTCGTTGCTTTCAGCAGTCTTTAAAGACTGGGAAACTACAACGCCAGCTCAAGTAATATACATCAGCAAACGCACCACACCCCGTGTAAGTACGTCGCACCTCTTCGCTGTGGGCAACCGTCTAACAGCATGTTCTCGCACGGGGCACGGCTGATCCTCTCATACTGAATAGCCATTCAATCTAGCTCGCATGTCCGGTTGCTCAACGTTGCTCAACGACGACATCCTGCGGGAGATCGCGTTCCATGCGTCCCGCCCGACATGCTTGACCCTGATGCGCACCTGCAAGTTCCTCTACAGCGAAGGTGCCAAGGCTGCTCTTCGCCACCCCGTAACCCTTACACATTATATGGGAATGTTCAAGTTCCTCCGCTTTCTCCACGCCGGAGACCGCTTCCGCTACGTGCGCGAGCTCCGTATCTGCTTCGTCACAACCAATCTTGCTGGTCTCTCCGACCTGGAAGAATCCATCCGTCTCATGACGGGGCTCGAAGCTCTTCTGTTCGACGTTGACACCGAGAGAAATGACTACGCGGAACACATGCTCGGCTACTTCCTCATCGACGCCATATCCCGCATTCCCCACCTTCGCCGCATCAGTATCAAAGGAGCCGACCCAGGCGCTAAGGACCTGATGCGGACACTGCAGACCAACTCCCTTGAATCCGTGCTGTTAAACTGGGATTTCGCCCGCCACTGGGTCCGTGGCCATCCTCCCTTCGTGGGATCTGGAGACTCTTTGCCGTCGCTGCATCCAGTGCCATTCTTGGCCAAGTGGACGTCTACTCTGCAAGAGCTCACGTGTGTGCACTGGTACAATTCTCCCGTCCTTCTCGTATATCCCCACGTTTACCCGCACATGCGTCGCCTCACGATCACAAAGGCCAGCGGCTACCTCCTCCTCGCGCCGCTCATGCGTGCTTATCCGAACTTGGCATACCTCAACGTCGACACATTTGGTGGTACAGGGATCGATTACTCCGATCCCGAAGAGGTCCGCTCTATCAACGTCAGCAGCCAGCATGCAGCCGACGCACCGGGACCGTGGCGCAGTCTGAAAGAGGTCGTGGGTCCCGTAGACGAACTGTACGCACTCGGGTTGCAGGCTCCTATCGGGATCCTGCGCATCGTGGATAGTGTCAGCAATGGGAGTCTCGAGGACTTCACAGCCGTGCTTCGGGATGTGCAGCCGCGTGGAATTCAGCTCGCAGCCGACGGTGAGCTGTTCCTTCCTCGGTTCGCGAAGCTGGTGCGGGGGCCTGGAGCATCGCGCTTGGAGAACATTGACCTCCGCGTCCATTTGCACGGCGATCTGGCTGACAAGAATATTGCCGCCATGCTCGTAAGTACTGTCCCTGGAGCTCCGAGTCGTCGACTGTCTGCTTGCCTTACTAACAGGGTCTGTGATTCCACCAGGACGATCTCTGTTCGGGCTTGGTCCGGCTCCCACTGCGTCGTTTGCACATCCGCCTTGCGGCAAACGAACTGAGGCCACCGTCTCATACTCAGGCTCCTCTCTTGACCGGAGAGTTGCATACCCCGCTGACTCCCGTCGAACGCTCTCTCGACGAGTTCGACGTGGATGCCTATGTTCGCCGGCTTGCGAGCGCCGTCGAATCACTTACGGAGGCCGTCGTCGAGATCCAAAATCTCCGGCAACGCAGCACTGGACTGAGGCAGAGTAACAAATGTGGGCATTTCCGCCGTGTTGTTGGTAGCGACTAGATCAAGCAGGCAGGCAGCTTCGAAATCTCCAGCGTCGTTCTACAGTCTGTACCTCCGTCGTTGCGAGATGGAGATTCGGTTGGGCCCTATCCCGAACAATCAGATCACTTGGTCGATTCTCTGCCAGTGTTACAGCTTAGCACGACTCGATGTAACACGACACCAACCTTTCCTCGGCGCTGATCAGGCGTACGCCCATCGTGTCTGTACCAGAACACTCATGAATATGAGCAGTGGTGTCTCCAGCGGATACTACCTCGCTTGCGAGCGGGCTGTCCTCTGCCCGACGCGTCCGGTCACGCATGTGACGGCACGCGTCAATCATACTGTTGCGGCCGCGTCACCAGGCTGACTGCGCTCTCCTTCCTGCTTCCATCCAACCCTCTGAGATACCTGTCATACAAACCTGAGCTTAACCACCTTAACCACCGCTACCGGGATAGGACAAAGCTGACCTTCCAACTCATGGCCGCAGCAATAACGCCTTCTATCAATGACGACATCCTTCGCGAGGTCGCATTCTCATCACCCCCGGACACATGCGCGAGGCTCATGCTCACCTGCCGGTACTTGTACCACGAAGCCGCCAAGTCTACCCTCCAGCATGAGGTGTATCTCGGGTGCGACGCTCAGATCGACAGATTCCTTCGTTTCCTGGTCGCCGAGGACCACACACGCTTCAGATACGTCCGCAGCCTTCGACTCCATCTCAATCTCCTCTCGTCGGACTTGGTCCGGAAACTCTTTGACAACATCGCGCATATGACTCGGCTGACGTCCCTGGAGATGAGCGACGGAGAGCTCGCGCTCGAGACCTACCCCTACATCGGAGACGTCGTCAAGCGGATCACCAGCCTTCAGCACTTGGGAAGCTGCACCGCCGGATGGCTCGTCATCGCGCTCCTCAACGATCTGGACTGCGACCTCACGTCGATAAATCTCGACTGGGGTGCGGTCGTCGACGAGAGCTTCAGAGACAACAGAATGAAGCGCGAGACGTTGCTCCAATATCACCCCGTCCCTTTCCTGTCGAAGTGGACGCACTCTCTCTCGGAGCTCAGGTGCAGTGGCGGGCGCACGCTGAACATTCCAGGCGATCCTGAATGCACCGCAGTCTATCCGAAGATGCGCAAACTCACGATCACCTGCGACAACTTCCCGGATCCCCTGCCATACATCCGCGCCTACCCGAACCTCACCCATCTCTCAGCCGTCTTCGGGGGCTTTGCTCATGTAGAATCCGCTCACCACCGCAAGCGTAACCTCCAACGTCAGCTTGACCCCCGAGGCACAGGCACGTGGCGGCATATCGAGCAGTACACCGGTCATCTCGGGAGCTTGTATCAATTGGGGCTGACATGCGCGATCGACCGCGTCCGCATCGACGACCCCCTACTCGCAGAGAGCGACGTCGAGCTCCTCTCCGACATCATCTTCCACGCAAAGCCGCGCCATCTCAAGATTGCATGCGACGGCGCCCTTCTCCTTGATCAGCACACGGGCTTGTCCGCAACTCTCCTCGGATATGGGGCCTCTCGCCTCGAGAGCCTCGTCGTCACGATCCTGCCACGAGACAAAGACATGGACATCGGCTCTGCCTTGGTGAGTCCGTGATACATGGTGCATATATGCGCGTGCCGAACACTGACTTTTCACTTCACCGCCATGGTGCCTCCATTCGCAGGACACCTTGGCGTGCGCTCTTGCCATTCTCCCGCTCTGCCGCCTTCGACTGCTCGTCGAAGGCGTTCTTCTTGACCCCACCAGGCCGTACATAGGAGTCCCTCCCGCCCCCGCGTCTCCACCTCCGTACAACTTCGCCGAACGCTCCCTCTCGAAGTTCGACCTCGACGGTTTCATGTGGATGCTCACGGAGACGCTGCCGCGTCTCAACGACGCAATCGTGCGCATACACGGACCTCGCGAGCACAGGCAGGAGCGGAAGATCGAGCCGAGCGGTGGAAGCTACCTCGCTTCGGGTCTGGACAGGAGTCTCTTCGAGTTCTGAGTGATGTGGCCCCGGTTTCGCAGTTTCCTTAGACTTTCTGCTGGTGCGAAGTTCGTGTGGATGTCGCTTCCGCGTTTGTTGGACTCCGTCGCTGGTGGGCAGTTATGCGGTCAAAGTTGTATCGAGTCACATGTACGATAAGTTTCATGAGTTCAAGTCCGGGCAACCTCGCGACGTTCCAACGAGCCTTGAGGATCAAGCAGACTACGCGCATAGCTAGGCAAGATACATGCGAGAACGCAACTACAAGAACCACCATCACAGCAAGGATACTAGTACTCCAATCTTCACTGGTCATACTCCAAGCACTCGACGATGCGCGATCCATCACATGTCAGGGTTGCGACGCGCCTTCCACGGTTGCGCGGCCTCTCGACGATGACGACGACGTCTCGCAGTGACGGGAGTGTCTCGACCAAACCCTTCGTGTATGCCGCAACATCGAAGTCCTCCACCATCTGCTCTTCTGCCGTCAGAGGCGGAGGCGACTTGCGGGGCGCCCTGACCTCATCCTGTTCGTTCCGACTGCTTGACATCGGAACAACACGAGCGGATTCTTCGTCACTGTCCCAGTCTGCGTCGTCGTACCCCTGGTCGTACGAGCAGTTCCAGGCGGCGGTCCAGCTGTCGTCCAAATCTCGAGTGATATGAAAGGGAGTGTATGAGACGATTGTGAGTTGGAGGCCGTCAACGTAAGTCCGCTCTACGGCGGAGGCAAAGTCTTCCTGCGCTCGAACAAGCTCGTGAGTACATGAGCTGGGGAAGGCGTGTTGGACATACGCACCATAGCCGCAGCCAAATCGGGGACGTCTCTGGAGCTTTCAAACGTGAAGCCGACTGCGAGAGTCTTCAGACGTGACCGGGCTTCGATGTTCATGTCACGCAACGCCGTTGATAGCCACTTGAGGCCGTCGCATTCGTCGTCCGAGCGAGTGGTGAAGTCCAGGTAGGCAGGGGTCGTGTGCGACAGGGTCTCGCCGAGGAAGGGTAGATAACCGGAAGCCGTGGAACAGTTGGCGTTCAGGATAAGGCGCGGGATGTGGCATGCCAGTCCGAAGATGTAGAAGTCGACGAAAGACCCCTGGAACTCCTGCATACGCTCCCAGGTCCCTCCGTGGACGGATGCAGGAAGGGATTGTCGAGCGACATTCAGCTCGTGGTTGTCTTCCACGTTCTCGTCCACCTCGTCGTGGAAAGTATTCTCGTCGTTACAGGAGTGGACGGAGATACGAGCGAGGTTGGGAAATGCCTGGACGTACGGGGCGACGTAGAACATCCCGACCTCCTCGATGATCAGGTGCTGAAGGCGGGGGAAAGTCTTTCGCGGACGTATGTAGTCCTCACAGGTATGCCACCATTGACAAGTGAGCTCTTCCAGCGTGCCCGCGAAGTTCTCCAGGAGGATAGTGGGATGAAGCTCCGGCCAATCGTCCTCATCGATCGTCTCCCAATAGAACTTCCCGGCGGCGTATCCCCAGGACAACAAAACAGTCTTGAGAGGGGCTTGGAGCAGTCGTAGGAGCGTACATGCCTGCTCCCCGGAATCGGAGAGCGAGAGGTGCGTCAGAGACTTGAGCTTCGCCAAACCGACCACGAGGGCCGGGTCCGAGCCGAGCAATCTCTCCGGAGAGGTCATAGTCAGCGACTCTAGGCCTTTCATGCACGTACATACGCGACCAAATAATTGCGCCAGCCTTGGCTGTATATCGGACATGTGCAACGAAAGCTCTCGCACATGCCGAGGGCGGGACTGGGGCGCCCCTCTCAGGAAGTAGAGGAATGAAAGTAGACCTCGCTCGGTTGACAAGTGAACAGGGTCACGGAGCAGGATACGCGCCCCGTTGTAGTAGAGAACGCGACACGTGTGCATGATCGCCAAACCCGTCCGACGCGATCCCGACTGTGCTACGACGTTCAGCAACACGTCGTAGTTCAGTGTGGGAGGATGTGTGCCTCCCGACGCTGTGCGATGACCGCGCTCAGTCCAATACATGACATACGCGATATTACGACATACTCACCTGTGTCAATGCTGTCCATCCTTTCAGCCCAGGGGGGCAACTCGTCCAGGAAATGGGAGGTAGAGGGGCAGAGGACGGACGTCGTCGACAAGGCGGCCTTATAGCAGATGTCGGAGGTGTCGTCCGCGTGCTCGAAAACAATCTACGACATCAGATCATGCTGAACGTGAACATGCTGTGGCCTGCAGGCATGTGCGTGCCTGTTCGCCGTCTCGAGGAAAAAGTGTTGCTCGCGACCCGCGTCGTGTCGAATCTAGTGCGATCGTTAGGACGCCATACGGTCCCATAACGTCGCGCTCGACACTCACCGGGAGCCTCGGACCACATCGAGACCGTGCTCTACATACCGATGGAAGGCATGAGCCAGCGGTCATCGTGGTGGATCATCAGGATTCCGTGGGCGCTCCGCGCTCGACGTCGGTCGTGGAACGTACATTGGGCATTTGGCAAATATCCGGATGCGCAACTTGGACTCGATGGAGAAGCCGATCGTAGCTCACTTGCGGTCAGCGTGTCTGCAGGAACGCTGGCGAGTAGAAGTCAGAACCAGTGCGTCGCTTCCAAGCGAACTCCGTTCGGGGCTTCGGGGTCCTAGTGTCTGTCTTCCAGGGATCGCAGGGCAGTCCATAAGTAGAGTCTGGCAAGCGAGCGACGATATAAGTACGTCGAGCGCTCTACTTGCGCTCGCTACCGAAGCCCGGTCTCAAGTATACACATGCCCTGCGATGGTAATAAATCATGCTGTAGAAGTGGTCATCAGTCCCAGATTCCCGCTTTGTGAGACGAGGGAACAGAGACAACCTACCGGAGAACGGGCGCCGTCTCGAAGGAGGGAACTGATTCTGTCGAGAACCTGACTCGTGCCGTAGATGTTCGTTTTCGAACGGCACGCTGGCCGCGCGTTCCTGTCAGACAGCGAGATCAACTGGAAGCTGTCGTCGATGGGTATGATAGAGGACGATTACTTATCAGCGCTCCGCAAGCCTCTTACAGAGCAAAACGTAAAGCGTCCGAGAACGCATATTCACCTGAATGCTCGGCAGCAACCCCATCGAACATGACTTCCCTGGCGCCCTCAAAGCCTCTCCGACTGTATGCGCGGTGGATGAGGCAAGCCACGTTGTCGCTGCCGACCTCAGTGCACCCCATCGTCGCCCACGAATACGAGATGCCGATAAAGCCTTCGCAGCCACTCCGTGTCGGACTCCGGGTGCAGCTCATGGCGCTGTCGCCGATGGTGTACCGGACACTCCTCCCGTGCTTCACCCACCCGATCTACGACGTCTACGACCCACAGATAGAAGGAGAGGTCGACGGCGTACGGGTCAATGAGGAGGTCCAGATTGTGTATTTCGCCATCCGCAACGAGCGAGCCCAGAATAGAGTGCGGTATGTTGTCGTCGCAGCACCGTACATCCCGGGACTCACCGTGGCGGAATCGCCACCGAGACGGTCGTGCGACTGGTTGGATGCGATGACCACACGGGAGAGCTTGGGCTTGGACTCGCTGAGTGACCGAGTGTCTGAGTTGAAGCTGGAGGAGAGCGCAGAGGTGATAGACGGCTTTAGGGACTCACCGACTCAGCCGCTATCGTTTCGCTATCCTGACCCGCCGTACATACATGATAGGATCTACATCCGTTTGTGACTGAATCCGAGACGATTACAGAGCAGTCGTACATCTTGATACCACCATCTGCTACCCAGAGAACAAGTGATTAGCTAGAACATTTGGTGTAGGTATTCCCGCAGATACGTACATTTCTTCTACCTGCGGACGACTCTGTCTCGCAGATAGACCCTCCTTGCTATCCTGCGTTTGCATACGTTGACTCGACATCGAGGGCCATAAGACCTGCGTGCACCTTCGCATACTTCCGCCGGCCCATCGTACACCGACACCTCAAGTCACTCGAGGCGCAAACCTTCTGGCTTCGCTACTCCTATCACTCTCAGAAATCGATGGTTCTCCGTGCGTAAGTTGGAGGCAACGTTGTCCGGGAAGTATGTCGTCGAACGCGTGTCGTCGCGCGATGTTGGAGCATCATAGAAAGCGCAGGTCAGAGACGAAAGCTACAAGGAGGAGGTAAGGACCGAGGCGCAATTCCCAGTAGTCATGGTACTTACCGAAACTTACTCAGTAAGTAAGTTGATAAGCACTGGGCTCGGCCCGTGCGTCCGACATTAGTAGTGCACGCTCAAGACGAAAAGACTTTGCGCTCTTTCGGAGCACGGCAACTATCAAAAGGTATACTGAAGCGCGAACTAGGAATGCTGCATCTACTGAACATGTCTACAGGCGCAACCAATGTGGTGGCCAGCCTCCTGAGATGGCCCCGAATCTCATCTACGACGTCCTCCTCCATGTCATCGATGTGTCTGATTCGTTGGCTACTGGGACTTCGTTGATGGCGACATGCAAGCTCCTCAACCACCAACGAGCGAAGATGATTCTTTACAGCCGCGTCATCTCCTTTCGCCTTGTATCGGAGTGCAGATGGACGTCGTTCCTCGACTTCCTCCAGGCGGAGGACGGGATACGCCTGCCACATGTCCGCTGACTCGATTTCTCAGGTTGGACTTATCACCTTGGACCCATCATCCGAGATGGGGTTCGGTTTGCTTCAGCCTTTGCAGGGGCCAACAACTTGGAGACCCTCGTCATCACCTCCCCCGAGCCCCTGCTGGTACATTGCCCAGACCTCCGAGAGAGAATCGTCTCTCTCAGTTTTCTCAAGCATGTCAGCTTCTCTAGTGCCGGGATTCTCACTTGTGAACTCTCGGAGGTCCAAGTTCCGTCGCAGATTGTTAGTGTCAATCTTCACTTCCCATATCTCGGTGCGCAGGGGCGACGCTTCCGCCCGGGCCGCCCCGAGGAAGTGCTGAAACGCTTCTCTGATAGCCTGGAGAGCCTCCAGTTGATTTGGAGAAGCGGCTAACAGTTCAGCTCCGTTGAATCCGCTGTTTCGGCGGCTGTCTATCCCAAACTTCGTCCACTCAGGATCAGACGCGACGAGGACTTCCTCATCGCACTCAATGACTATGCTCACATATTCCCCAACCTCACACACCTCTCCGTTGACTCTGACGATCACCTCCGCTCACATAGGATCGAATTCTCTGCCGCGCACTGGAGAGTAGCGACGAAATAGTGGCATCTCAAGGAGTTCACGGGAGAGATCGACGACCTGAATACCTTTCGAGAGTTTACCTCTCATATTCCCACTCTCATTCTCCACTGTTGGAGTCAGTCGGATATCTCACCGCTCGGCGCTGTGCTTGCACGAGCTTGCCCAATGCATCTCAGTTTCCAGCGCTGTAGAAACTCTCTCTCGGCATTCCTGCTGCACGTCAAGACATTCCTGATTGATGAGGGATCCCAGAAAGGCACGAACGCGGTGACCCACTTACGGTCAGACTTCGATGACTACCAGTCGGAAGACTGCGAAGTCGACATCGAGTTTGGGTGTCGGATGGTAAGGGTCCGACTCACTCCAGACTGGTGACTTGAGCTGACGGGCGCACACAACTTACTCAGGAATGAATACCTGAACCTATGGCTTCTCGCCATGTCCCGTCTAGAGGATCTGAAGAGTTCATCGGCGCTGCTTGGAGTCGGCCGAGGAGTTGATCGCTCGGCTCGAGCACGGGTTGAAGGAGTTCGATGTCCTTGCATTTGTGCAGGATCTAGTCGACTTACACCCGTCGCCGCTGCAGGTCGACGTAATGATGTCTACTGGGAGGGGGCCTTGGCAAACGTTACCGCCGAAGGAGTCCGCGTCAGGTACCTCGAGACACGCATGATGCCCCTACCGTAGTTGTGTGGTGCACCACTATGAGGCTTGATGGGCCCATCTGTATGTAGCAATTGTTCTCTTCTCGTGACAGCTTCCATCCCTCCTGCACTCCGGAGTCCGGATGCAAGTACTATTTGCACCTATGCGATCGAAGTACACACACATACTCCGTCTTCACCGTTCCACATTATACCGTACGCTAGTACTCGGTGACGCGACTTGATATTATCCATGTCCGCACTGTCCCTCACATCCTCGAGCGAGCGAAGAACTTCAAGCTCATCGACAGGAGAGGAGGGATGACGCTCCCGGGCAACGACGTCCGCGGTCATCCCTCCGCGCAATCAGCGACCGCAGCCTCGTGTCCCCGGCACGTCATGGGTATTTAAGTCATACGTACACCGCAACAGCGCTCCCCGCGCAATGTCCGCTGCGTGATAGGCACATCTGCCATGAAGTCACCGCCATAATTCAGTCCTTGTCCAGACTCCGACGGAACAACAGAACATACCTTGTTGAAATGGCAACGTGAACGTTGACCTCTCGCAGATCCTTCCGACGGTGACGTCTGGGGACCTCATTGGCTGCTGAGCTTGGAACGGCGACGATGGAGTCCATCGTCGCCGTTCCACCTGACGGAAGTACCAGCTTGCGACTCGCAGGAGAAGAGAGCCTGCTCCCTGGCACGCAGATCAGAACCAAGAACCTCCCGCCCCTCCGCGCTATATCCTATCATTGCCAGCGTCCCTGTGCGGCATCCTGACTCTCAGCACATCGTCGCGCTGAGGCCGAGTCCTGGTCATTGGCCGTTTACAGCAGCGCCGACCCGCTAGTTGAAGAATAGGAGAAGGTTAATCCGAGGTAAGAGGGTCCAGCAAACGCCGGCTTGTTCTATGCACTCCACTCGACATGCAGCGACACGGGCAACACGGTCATCTCCGCGGACAACGTGTTTGCCATGTCACAAGCCTGAGTGCCGGGAGTCACTGGTATCACAGATATGTCAGAATCATCCCAGAACATAACAACAACACTGACGATCCCGACCACACGGCGCGCAGAAGCCCGGCGCGAAATATCTGCTCTTCATACCCCTATGACGTCGAGGGATCTCGTACCCTGTTGGTGGCATGCGCTCTGCAAGACGCGGAACATGAGCATGAGGAAGCGGACAGGGAAGGACAGATGTATGAATGCGCAACATACCACGGTACCGTAATGCATCGCACCCCAAGACAGCGCGAAGGCGGAGCCGCGACAGGTCCGCTGGCCGCTGACCTCCACGTCCATCTTGCTCCACCCCTCGCTCCTCGACACCTATCGCTCGGCTCTCAGCCCCAATTTCACAATACAACGCGACAGCTGTGGTTGTCAACAGGTGCCGAGGTGCGAGGTGCAATGGACGCCTGCGAAGAGGACGATCAGCAGCTATAAAGGAGGGGCAGGACGGGAGGACAGACCTCAGGTCGAACACTCAGCTCGCCCTACAACGCAACCGCACTCGCACTCGCCTTCGCACTCATCTCCCACATCACAATGGTCTTCGCTCGCGCCCTCATTCTCGCGGCTCTGCCCCTTCTTGCGGTCGCCACTGCCATCCAAGGCCGCGGCGGCAGCCCGCCCGCCAGCGGTGCCGAGTGCTGCGAGACCGTCGAAAAGGTGAGGATACACAAGACTCGCCATCGTACGAGCGCATTTGATGGCTAACTGCGACGTTGGTGTCATAGGCCAGTGACCCCTCCGCCACCGCAGTCCTCGGCCTACTCGGCATCGTCTTGGATGACCTGAATGTGCTCGTGGGCCTCAACTGCTCCCCGATCACCGTCATCGGGAGCTCTGGCTGCTCTGACACGACTGTCACCTGCACCGACAACTCCCACGTGAGTCAGAATGTGTAGTCCAAGCACGACGCAACACTTGCTGATAATGACTTGTACTCACTCAGGGCGGGCTCATTAACATCGGCTGCCTTCCTATCACCCTCTAAGTAGATAGAGGTTCATGAGTCGATGGCGAGTCGAATGTATTGAGGCCTGGCTCAGAGATTTGTAGGCGAAGGACACCGAGTCGGAGCGGCGGATGCGTCTTCTGATATATATGCGTGTATGACAGTCGGAGATTGGAATAGATTCGAACTTCGAAGAAACTTGGACGGTGAACTGTTCGAAGCGTGCCGAGCTGGAAATTCCGAAAGCGAAGTCCTTGACGTCGGAGCATAGGCATGCTACATTGCTGAGGTCGAAGAAGATCAGTCCATAGATACGTCATTGTTCAAAACAAGGTATCTGCCAAAGCGTATCAGTCCTCATGGTCATAGCCAGCATCGAGACGAGCCTACAGTATAGACAAACAGCGAGTAGATCATTCGCTTTGCTCCCCGGGCCGCCGCGTCAAAGCTTAGACGACAACGCCGAAACTTGAAAACGACCCCCGACTCAGAGCCTTGTCCAACGCCGCACCTACTGTCATGTTCCACGCCGCCCATCCGCCCATTTCTTCTCGCTTCCCGTGTCATTGTCCTCCAACTTGTACGCATCGTCGACTGGCGCTCCACCGGCCGGGGTCCACGAAGGCAGCAAATCTGGCCCAATCCGGCAGCCGTTCACTGGCTCATTCTCCTCCAGGATCGATTCCGAGTCCCGATGAGCGGAAGCGCAGACCAGGACCTGAGGAATCAATGTCAGTCCAGCTCTCATGACATGGTGTCCTTACCAGAGACCAGACTTAAGTACTGAACATTAGGCCACCGGACTTGAGCGCCACGTGTGCCGGGCGTCTCGATCCCCGCGTCGAAGATCGTACCCATCTCTCTCTTCTCTTTCTTCCACCACCAACGGTGCACAGAGCCATCTTGCTCTAACGCTCCTTCTTTGGCGTATACTTACTCTGCCTCCCTTCCTGCTGCGCAAGCTGTTCTACACTCATGATCGCAGTAAGATCATTTTAATCGTAACATCATGCACCCTTGCTGATGTTCGTGTCACTCAGAACTCGATGTGTATCGTCCGTTCGCCTCTACCTCCAACACCACGTCGACGCGTTCGTGCGTTTCCTCGGGTCTCAGCCCCAGGGGCGTGTTTGATACGTACGAGAGCTTCGCATTGGCGTTTCCCAGCTCTCGCTCAAGTATCTGCGCACCCTCGCGGGCTCCTTCGCTCAAATGAACCGGCTTCAAATTCACTTTGCTGGCGAGCTCACCTGAAACTTCCTCAAAGCGCTCAACTCCGACCTCATCTCGATATCGCTCAACTGGATGGGTAGCAACGGAAAGCGTTTCGCTGAACAGGGCATGGTCGACGAGGGATGGGCCCCGTTCCCCTTCTCGCAAGGTGGCGCTCGACGCTCGAGGAACTCAACTGCGAGAACAGGTTTACCGCCTCCGACCTGCCCGTCTTCACCGACGTGTACCCCAACATGCTTACGATCGAGCGCGACGACCTCCCACTCGTCGCTCCGTACATCTGCGCATACCCCAGCCTTTCCGTCCAGTCGGACCACGTCGAGGACATCTACTATCCAGGAGACGTGAATTGACTACGTCGACACCGTGCTCTTAATACCACGTCGCAGACGGACCCGGAACCTGGCAGCTTCTCGGGGAATATGTCGGATCCCTGCACGCATCTCAACCTGGAAGGCGAAGCCCATTTGCTCGGACACCCTACGTGGAGTCTTCCGGTCATCCTCCTCGGATCAACTTCATCCCGCCTGAGAGTCTCGTCCTCAAGGTTGACCTCGGGCCGGCGTGTACTCTGGTGGACGCAGCTACGGCGATGGTGAGTATCCGTGGCCCCACGCTGTCCCTTTGAACGTACTTGACACATCTGACTTGCACATTACCAGACTGCACTCGCATCCGCTGTGCCCAAGCTCCCTCTTCGGCGGCTCCGACTTTGTGTTCTGAACCACGGCATAGCATTGCCTCTGCGGTTGCCTGATGAATCCTTTGAGTCGGAGGCGACAGCGAGTCCGAAACCCCGGAGGGTCCTCGTGCCCGTGCCAAGGGCACCCTCCAGGAGCTCGACATCGACGCTTCCATGGGCCATACACCTTCGCCGACGGACACCATCGTCGAATTTGTATTCCCTCGCAACAGCGGTCGCCGACGGAGGACGATCGTCCCGGAGACTACAGGTTCGGGTCTTCCGGGAGCATGCTACGATCCTGATATGTACGCGATCCGTTGACTCTGTGCGCTGGTTACTTGCTCTCGTCGTGGACTTGCTACCAAGAACTAATCGTGTATTTATGGAGACTCTATACATGGCCTGCCCAGTGTTGGGAGCTGGATCTGACTCGGACGAATCGTTGGCGGCGACGCGTGGGGTCACGCGTGACGGGACGCGTCGGTCACGTTCTCGCCGCGATGGTGGCGGCCTGAGTGGCTTCGTCACCTCTCCCCGACGTGCGGTTCCGGAACCTGGAGAAGAGCTCACAGCAATACAACCAAGCAGCGACTCTGTCTACTGAATGATCTGACGGCGCTACATGAACGAATGGACCAGTTAACCTCAGTAGCCGGCACCGCCAGGGAGGAAATCACACAGTTCCGCAGCTTCTCCTACATTATCTTGGCGACTGAAATAGCCGGTCCCTTAGTTTGCACGGCCGGGAGGCTTTCGCTTAGACGGCTTTGTACATGCTCATGGTTGTTCTCGCGCAGGACTTGGCCAATACATTCGCGACTTACTCTCATCAACTTCGAAGCTCACATCTTCGACCTTCTGTTCAACCGACCTTAACGCCGCAAACCTCGGACTCCTATCTCAGCTCGTCCTGCCTACGCCCGGCCGCTCCCATTTCATGATTCAAGGCAAAGGGGACCTCTTGACCAACCCTAAACCCACTGCTCTCGCAACACCCCTCCGCGAGTCGAGGGCATCGCGTCTGGAGAGCCTCGTCCGTCAAGATTGTCCTCGGAGAGCAAGATCGGGAAGAAGATATTCCATCCCTCCTGGTGCGTGCCGTCTTCTCACGACGCTACAAGCGCTATCTCACTAATATCCCCCACTCACAGATGCCATCTCTGCATCCCTCTCTCCGCCTTGTAGGCGTTCGGCCTGTGTGCCCGCACGCCTTCGAGCGAGATCGGAGAACTTCAGCGTACCTCACGACACGGTGGGGTGGACCTCCTGCGCACCGACGGCCGCGGTCATCCCTCCGCGCAATCAGCGACCGCCAGCATCGAATTCCCAGCACGTCATGGGTAATATGCCCATTCACCGCAGCAACAGCGCTCACCGCGCAATGCCCGCTGGGTTGACAGGCAGAACTGCAATGAAGTCATCGCCATATTTCGGTCCTCGTCCAGACCGCGGCGGAACAGCAGAACTTACCGACTCTTGCTGCTTGTTAAGCCTACACGCTGACCTCTTCGTTTACCGCGCAGATTCTTCCGACGGCTGCTCCTGTTGAGCTCATCGTCACCGTGCCACCTGACCAGACAAACGAGCAGGAAGATAGAGGTCAAGAGCGGACGTACAGAGGGTTTGACCCGACCAGGCGGATCAGAACCCGCCCCTCCGCGCTTTCTCCTACTATTTCCAGCTTCCTTGCAAACATCCCCACTCTCGCACATCGTCGTGCAGGCTGAGTGCTGGTCATCGGCTGTTTACAGCGGGGCCAACCCGCTAGTTGCAGAACAGGAGATGTGTAGGTTCCGTACTAGCCCTGGAGAAGAGGGCCCATTGGTTCGAACGGCCCGTTCGATGCACTCCAATCGTCATGCAGTAACACGGCGGGCAATACCAGCATCTCCGCGGACAATGTTCCTGCGAGCCGGAAATTACAGATGCGTCATAACCATCCCAGAAAATAACAACAATACTGACGATCCCGACGACGCGGCGCGCAGAATCCTGACGCGAGATATTTGGTCTTCACGCCCCTATGTCGAGGCATCTTGCATCATGTTAGCGTCATGAGCTCTGCAAGACGCGGACATGAGCCGGACGAAGCGAGCAGGGAAGGACAGATGTACGAAGGCACAACGCACCGCGGTATCGCACCCGAAGATAGCGCGAAGGCGGAGCGGCGAGAGATGCGCTGACCGCCGACCTCCACGTCCTTCTTGCTCCACTCCTTGCTTCTCGACGCCCCTCGCTCGACTCTCGGCCTTCATTTCACAATACGACGCGACAACTGTTATCGTCAACAGGTGCGAGGTGTAATGGACGCCTGCGAAGAGGACGGCCATTGGATACATATAAAGGAGGGGAAGGACTGAAGGACAGACCTCAGGTCGAACACTCAGCTCGTCCCCTACAACGCAACTGCAGTCGCACTCGCCTTCGCACTCATCTCCCACATCACAATGTTCTTCTCTCGCGCCCTCATCCTCGCGGCTCTGCCCCTTCTTGCGGTCGCCGCTGACCTGTGCTGCCAGAGCACCGGCGATGTGAGCATACTCCAGACTCACGATTGTCCGAGCGCAATCCGAGTCGATGGCTAACTACGGTGTTGCTGTTATAGGCCAGCGACTCCGCCATCGCCGCGCTCCTGGCGAGTCTCGGGATCACGGACGTCACCGGGCTCGTGGGCGTGGGCTGCTCCGCGATCACCGTCATCCAGGTTGGCTCTTGCGAGTCGGCGAATACTGTCACTTGCACCGACAACTCCCACGTAAGTGCAGTCCGAGCGCGACGCAACGCCTGCTGATGATGACTTGTACTCACCTAGGCTGGCCTCGTTTCCCTTGACTGCGTTCCCATCAACGTCTAAGTGGATAGAGGTTGATGAGACGATGACGAGGCGAATGTATTGAGGCGTGGTTGTGAGATTTGTAGTCGAAGGACATTGTGCAGCGGCGGGTCGAGCGGCGGATGCGTCTGATATGTGCCATGGTATTCATGTATGACAGTCGGAGATCGGAATGGATTGAAGAAACTTGGATGGTTAATTATCTGGAGCGTGCCGACCTGAGAAGTGCGATTGATCAAAGTTACCGCGCGAATCCTCGTTAGCATTCCTGAAGAATGAAGACGTCTGCAGGGTTTGTATGCAGCGTACCCATCCAGGCATAGATGGTGGGCGACAACTTAAGCGGCAGCATACCCGTCTCAGGCTCGGGGATAGCCATTTATCAGCCGCAAGTGCAAGTGAGATTCTGGAAGCGATATGTGTTCAAAAAATATAGGCAAGTCCCTCGCCAGTTCCCGACCCGTACTCTATACTGAATATCTGCCATGACGCATCAGTTCACGGAAACGGCCAGCTTCGGAAATCGACTCACGTACACATGAAATAATTCACCAAGACTTGCTTGGGCATTGGCACATCATCCACGGCGTCCGCGCCCCGAGACCTTTTGCCACAGCGCAGAGCGGACACCCACGTGGCGCCTGCTGGGCGAGGCCCTCGTCGCGCTGCCAGCCATTGCGGCGATCACTTTTATGTTGGCTGATATACTTGCGGAAGAACGGCGCGAGATAGACCCCATCGTGGACTGGCGGACTGGCACGCTGATGCAGTTGTTCTTTGAGCAGTACGTTCCGGCTCTCTACGCGAAGAGGCCGCTCTACAGTCTGCTGCACTATAACGAGGCTGCGCGGTACGAGAGCGACGACGACAACGACAGGGAGGGAAGTCCAGACGGAGACAGGGAACATATACCATAGTGTGCACGATCACGCCCGTACGTATACTTCATCAACACGGAACACTGCTCCATGATGTTCTACATCCCCAACACCACAGAACTCTTCAAGTGGCGCCGCGAGAGAATCTACGAAGCGCGTCAAGAAGCTGCCAGGAGTCGACCTCAGCTGCCATAGATGTCTGCAACTAGTTGCGGGCCCGTCCTCTACCTCCGTCGTCACCGAGAATCCCCGACCTCGACATTTTCAGTGGTCGGGCCGGGACTTGAACCTCGCGGTTTCGTTCTTCCCCTTCCTCAATCTCTTTGTCTTGTCTGCTTCCGCGTGTACCGCCCTGAGCGGATGTCCGGTGGAGTGGGGAGAACAGGGTGTCTGGGACAGGAGCAGGACGAGGAGAGAGGAGAGGGCAGGACGAGGATCAGAAGGAGAGGCTCGTAGCCTCGAGGCGTGCTTAGTCATCAGGCGCTGAGCGCAGACAGCACCTGAGGACGGGAGGAAGGAGGAGCGACCACCACCACTGTATCAGGACTTCATCGTTATACTAGACTCGACTGCTCCACCGGGTACGTTTACCTCTTACTCCTCGACTCGCCTATGCAGCAAACTCAGATTCTCGCCGACAGAGTCCTCTCCGTTCCTACAGGTTCTGCAATTCCCCGCCTTTAGGCTCTCGCACCCTCGCACTCGTCCTAGGCTACGACATGAGCGCAGAGCTTTCGGATAGCTGGCAGAACCTACGCAACATTTTCATGCTCTACAATCGCCTCCTCTCCGCGTCCGCGTCCTGCTCCGTTTTCTGGAAGATCGAGAGTCACACATGCCGCGAATTACAGTACGATGTGTTATGGCCGACTCGTGAACAGCTGTGGAACAGATTGGGTGAGATGCTCGTCAAACCACCGGCGATTAAGAATATTAACTGTGAACTATACGACAAGCAGAACCTGACGTACACGAATGCAAGGGTGGACTAGATTACGGGCGTCCTGTTTACGCGCTTCATCTGCCAGA
Organism: Polyporus arcularius HHB13444; assembly: GCA_004369055.1. NCBI lineage: Eukaryota > Fungi > Basidiomycota > Agaricomycetes > Polyporales > Polyporaceae > Polyporus > Polyporus arcularius. Next base: position 420 of record ML210985.1, on the reverse strand, counting down.
TGCGGCGCTGGGCTCCAGGAACTCGCTTCACGGCATCTACTATCGATCCGACGGTGAAGTTGATGAAGAGTATGAAGAGTATGTCTTATGCGCAGCTCTCATAAGCATCGCCCCTCCGGGCACACCTGGCCACTGGGTTTGTCCGGCTATCCAGAAGAACAAGGTCATTCTGCAGCTGTAAACGAGTCGGGCGGGCTTCGCCCGCCCTCGTCCACCACGCAGCTCGCAGTTTCGATCTTGAGTCCCTGTTCACGCGGCGCACGAGAGCGGGCCTCTGCTCCGCCCTCGGAGTCGTTGGATCATGCTGAAGACGGCGATCATTACAGCTGTTTTGGAGAAGGATGAGAATGCAACTTTTCGCGCGGGCGCGCGGACTCTTCCGGTGCATCTTCCGACGTATCTTCCGGGCGTGTTAGACGC